>CACRXP010000106.1:815933-871530 GCA_902702965.1 Spirometra erinaceieuropaei | reverse complement strand
AATCATTTTTAAATCTTGCTTTGGAGTTTTTTTTTCACCCCTCGTTTTTTTTTTCATTTTCATTTTGCTTAACGGACTTCTAATCTCAAAAACTATGCATTGCACTTTGTGCAGATTTTGCCTACATCGTCTAAAATTTGCAGGTAAATTTATTTTTACTTGCTTTGATGGGACCCCGACGGGTCTTTAAAAAAATAATTGAATTGAATTAATTGAATTGAATTGGAACGGATTATCAAAAGACACTTGATGAAATACCTAAAACAGAACAAAATATCGTGTGATTCCAAGCATGCTTTCGTCCAGGGCGCTCCTGCCTAACAAGTGTTCCTTACTCGCACGAGAAATGGACACGAGCTACCGATAAGGGTTTTCCAGTGGATGTCATGCATTTTGACTTCAAGAAGGCCTATGACAGTGTCCCACACAGGCTTCTTTTACAGAAGATCTGAGATGTACGAATTCAAGGAAGAATTTTTAGATGGATCAGGGGTTTTCTGTCCTTCAGAGTACAAAGAATTGTCGTTGGTAACTCTACCTCGGGATGGGCAAAGGTGGAAATGGGTGTCCCACAGTGTTCTGTCTTAGACCCAGTACTCTTCCTGACTTATGTTAATGACCGCATCATCGAAGTGAATTGCGAGGCCCTCATGTTCGCGGATGACATTAAAATATGGAGTAAAGTTAAGTGCGATGATGACGCAGGGAATTTGCGGGCGAAGATCGAAAAACTGTGTGCTTGGTCGAACAGATAGCTTTTGAAGTTTAACGTGTCCAAATGCGTAGTCTTGCACCTAAAAATCGGCCGCAATGCCTCTCCCAAACACAAGTACTGTATTGACGGGACGAGGTTAGAAACTGTGGAACGACACAGAGATCTGGGTGTATGGACGACCACAAATCTATCCCCATCAGAACACTGTAGAAGGATGGTCCAGAAGGCAACTATTACTCTACACTGTATCAGACCTGCATTTAAAATATTTCCTCCCGAACTCTTCGAAAGACTCTTTGGTGTCTTTGTAAGACACCATCTGGAGTATGGAATGCCAGCAGTTTCACCATGGATGAGGAAGGATAGCGACTTACTCGAACAGGTGCAACGCAGAGTGACAACGATGGTCGACGGTCCAAAGCATTTGTCTTATAAGGAGAGGCTGAATTTGCTTGGCTTATTCCCTCTTCCTTATAGACAAGTAAACTGCAGTCTACTTTGGACGTTCCGGATTGTCCGCGGCCAGGGCTGCTCATTAAGAGCGGAGGAGTTCTTTAAGTGAGCCGTACAAACAAACTACGCGGCCATGTCTACAAAGTCAGGAATGAGCGCACGCGCTTAGACCGTCGAAAATTTCCATTCAGCCAGCGGGTTGTCAGACGGTGGAATTCGCTTCCAAGCGAGATGGTGACGGCTGACACAATTTGCATGTTCAAAAGAAAACTTGCTCGCCTAGTTTTCTACAGAAATCGGCTTTTACAGCCAGTTTTGTAAAAAAAACTGTCCTTACGCACTAATTGACAGTGACCTTATTGCACTACGTTATGATTACGATTGAACGGTGACCCGATCACATTGTAAATGCCTGTAAATTTTATTTTTGAGTACGAATCCGCAAAATCAGTGTACATATATAGGGTCATCAAGGGCTCTGCCTCTAAACCTCCAAATATATACATACATTGGTAGGGGGCGCTCACCGATCGTTCATACGGAACTCACTCGTTCCGTTGTGCCTTAAGGGTTCTCTCTCGAGCCCAACCAGCAGCCGCACAGCGGCGCCTGATATATAGGCAGAATAGTATTACCGTCAAAGACAAGGGAAACTGGAATGGCCATTTCTGGCTTATTAGCCGTCGTCAGCCAGCCATACCCAAGCCCGAAGTGTGGAACACCCGAGCCTCGAACTCGCGACCTGTTGGTTTAGTAGTCCCCGCCTCTACCCACCGGGTGTAGAGGCTCGGGTATTCCACACTTCGGGCTTGGGTATGGCTGGCTGACGACGGCTAATAAGCCAGAAATGGCCATTCCAGTTTCCCTTGTCTTTGACGGTAATACTATTCTGCCTATATATCATGCGCCGCTGTGCGGCTGCTGGTTGGGCTCGAGGGAGAGCCCTTAAGGCACAACGGAACGAGGGAGTTCCGTATGAACGATCGGTGATCACCCCTTACCATTGTATATTCCCGATCGGAAACCGCCGAGGCAACGGGCTCGTGGCCCGGTGGGTAGAGGCGTGGACTTCTAAACCAACAGGTCGCGAGTTCGAGGCTTGGGTGTTCCACACTTCGGGCTTGGGTATGACTGGCTGACGACGGCTAATAAGCCAGAAATGGCCATTCCAGTCTCCCTTGTCTTTGTCGGTAATACTATTTTGCATACATATATTAGTGGCCTACCCTCACCCATTGGCCCCTACTTTCCTTCTAGCCTCCCTCCTCCTCCTCCTCCTCCCCTTCCTCCATTATTTAACTACCAACAAGTCTATCCATGTTCTAACTCCCCTAGCATTCCAATGTTTGAAAACTATATCCCCACCTCCTTTAGGTCTCATACTCAGCCTTCTCTTGCTGACTCCTCGTACGTCAATAACTCTAAATTAACTGGTACTTATTCTCCAAGTGTCATTAATTCGCAGCTTACATATCCGCCTCCAAATTTTTTTAAATACCGTCGAAAATAGCATTGCCGTTCGAAACACATTAGATATTATATCATTGAATGCTAGGTCTGTTATAAACAAGATGGCCCAAATCAGAGCCATTGCTCTGGAAATGACGCCTGATATTATATGTGTAACAGAATCTTGGACACATTGTCTAATTCCTGACTCTGCCCTTCTCATAGATGACTTCGATTTTTACCGCCAAGACCGCACTACTAGGCGTGGGGGTGGTTGTCTTCTTTATCTTAAATCCTACCTAAAGCACTCTCCCTATTACTTGGATGTTTCCTCATTCACGGGTAACTTCTGCTTTGCATCTGTTATTCTCTCGCCGCAAAGAAAGGCAATTATTGGCTGTATCTACAATCCCCCAAATTCTTTCGCCAGTGATGATTCACAACTCTGTGAAATCTTTAAATTAATTTCGGAAGCTGCTTTCGATGTTAAAATAATCCCTGGGGATTTTAACCTTCCTGAAATTGACTGGGTTTCCAATAGATGCCCACCCAGATTCCAGCCCTTTCAAGATATTGTCAATTTTTCTAATTGGTCCCAACTGGTGCGCTCTCCAAAAAGAGATAATCACATTTTAGATCTAATCTTTACCAATGACATTGCTCCTCTTTATGTTGCTTTTAAAAAGGACCTCTTTGACAGTGACCACGTATTAATCCATTGTTGCCTACCGCTTGCCTTTTCAAAAAAGACAAGTGCCGTTCAGACTTTCATGAACTACGACTGCGTAGATAACGACTTAATAAATAACTATATGAGATCCTTGGATT
This sequence comes from Spirometra erinaceieuropaei, assembly GCA_902702965.1. NCBI lineage: Eukaryota > Metazoa > Platyhelminthes > Cestoda > Diphyllobothriidea > Diphyllobothriidae > Spirometra > Spirometra erinaceieuropaei. Next base: position 868,085 of record CACRXP010000106.1, on the reverse strand, counting down.
GGTGTGGCTTCCTCACTTGTAGCGATGTAACCATTCTTCGTGATGTCATGTCCAATGTTTCCAAGGACATTCTAGAGTTTGTGCCGCGTAGATATCTCAAGCCTAATTCTTCAGATTCCCGTGTTCCTCATTTTCTTCAGAACAGACTAAAAAGTTTCGGCGACAACTGTGTGACCCATCCAATAGTTACTTATCAGTTCATCTTAGAATCACAGAGATATTTGAGATGGCCTCAAGGATGCGCCAAGCGCGCGACAGGCAAAGAGAATCAATTGCTCTCAGTGTTTCGAACCCTGGCAAATCCGTCGCTAACATCTTCCGTCATCGGTCCTCCTCTAAGCGTGGTCATGAACTTCCACCCATGCTAAATGATAACAAAGTCTTCCTCACCGATGACACTGACAAGGCGGAGTTGTTTAGTGCTTTCTTTGCAAAACACCTTGCTACCAAGTCCGATCCGGTCCCTTTCTTTCGATCACTTTCAGATAGGACACTTAGTACAATTGATGTCTCCTCAGATCTCATTAAGAAACACATAAGCCGTTTGAAATACTCACACTGCTCAGGAACGGACGGGATTCCGAATTCGATTATTAAACAAGCGTCCGACATTCCCATATTGCTCAGTCATTTATTCTCGGTTTATATTTCAAAAGGGTTCTTTCCTGAAACATGGAAAACGTCAATTATTATTCCCGTTTTCAAGTCAGGATCTCGGTCCGATGTTAATAACTATCGGGGCGTGCACAAAACGCCGTCTCTAGCAAAACTTCTTGAAAGGATTATTTTCAATGAAATTCTTGACTTCTGTCTAACTAATCGGCTTCTGAGCTCTAGCCAGCATGGGTTTTTACCTGAACGATCCTGCGAAAAATGCCACTTGGCTTTTCTCAATCTAATCACTTCTCTTCGTAATGAGCGGCAGTCAGTGGTTGTTATTTACTTTGATCTTAGCAAAGCCTTTGACAAGGTGCCCCATAGACGTCTTTTAGTAAAATTGGAAGCCCTCGGCATCCGGCCGCCTCTACTCGACTTTATCAGGTCCTATCTGTCCAACCGATATCAGAAAGTCATGGTCGGTAATAGCTACTCGACACCCCACTCGATCACGAGTGGCGTACTTCAAGGCACGGTCCTGGGTCCGCTACTCTTCCTTCTGTACATCAATGATATTTCGATTGAAATTAGAGATTCACAAACTTTCGTTTATGCCGATGACATCAAGTGTGTTTACTCATACTCTAAGGACACCGCAAATGTTTGTGTTGAAAAAATTAATGCCGATTTACTACGCTTAAGCAGATGGGGTTCGACATGGCAGATGGAGTTTTCATCATCCAAGTGTAGTTTCATGTCCTTTGGTCCTACCAAACTTCCTGGTCCCATAATTTTTCAGAATAACCCACTCTCAGAATGCCTCACCATAAAGGACCTAGGTCTAAGTTATACAAATAAACTTGCTTTATCACCTCATGCAGATAGAATCTCTGCCATAGCCGCGCAGATATGTGGATTCATATCGCATAATTTTTTCCTTCCGGAAATGAAGCTAAGACTTTATCAAATGTTTGTTCTTCCAGTCCTCGAATACTGCTGTAATTTCTTCGGTTTAATGAACGCCTGCGAACGTAATAAAATCGAAAATGTTCAGAGGGTTTTCACTCGGAAACTGTTCTCTCAAGCTTTGTCCGGTATTTCTTATACTCAGAGATGTCGGTTGGCGAAAATTAAGTTTTTGTTGGTTAGAAGACTCGAAGCTGGCCTTTGCTTCCTTTTTCGCAACAACTCTAGCTCCAGTCTTCCGCACATTTACACTCTCACTCCGAGAGATCGGTATTATGCCACGCGCAACTCCTGCATGGTGATTCCGCCGCCTCTTTGTACTACATCTAAGCGCTCCCTCTCCTTTGCTTCCAAATATGTCTTCCTTTGGAATAATCTTACGCCCGAAATTAGATTATCGCCTAAGTTACTGGTATTCAAGTCGAAATTACGCAACCATCTTACACCGGAAAGCATAAAGGCACTGTTAACGGTCTCATTCCCGAACACTCATATTCTTGACTTCGAGAAGGGTCATCCTGGGATTTAGTGGTAACTCTTAATTATATCATTAGAAACCCCTGTTTTGAATTGGTTTCTAAATCCATTGCTATCCTTCCCCCCCGATAGCGACAATTTTCGCGGTTTTTAATGTCATCTCCCGCATTCCGACCTCATGCGGTCTGTCAACACTCACGGCGGAATCCTCAGTCTTCACTGTTTACTAGTAGTTCGGTCGTACCTCCCTTCCTCACTGCTCGGCTGAGCTCGAAGCGTGCTGTGGCCGATCGCATCTCGGCTCCTCTCGTCTGGCCTCTTTGACGCTGCGTACCAATCAGGCCCAGACGATCTCAATTGTGAATCCCGTATACAATGCCATTTGCAAGCCAGTCCTGTCTGACCCACATTCGTACCCATCAAGGCGGACATTTATTGATACCCTGACGATGACGGACAACATTCCGTTATATACCGCCACCTACAGGCCAGTCCTGCTCGCTTTTTTCTGTTATAATTTTTAAAGAGGGGTTTTTTTTCTCCTGTAAAATTAATCCAATCATTTTTAACTTTTTGTAAGGAAATTTTTTTTCACCCCTCAATCATCATGTTTCTCAATTGACTTCTAATTTAGAAACTAGGAATTGCATTTTGTAAAGATTCGGCCTACCTCGTCTAAAACTCGCATGCAAATTTATTTTAACTTGCTTTGATGGGACCCCGACGGGTGTTTAATAAAAATTATCTATCTATCTATCTATTAAATCAGGAAGAGTACTTGGCCTAAGACAGAACACTGTGGGATACCCATTTCCAACTTTGCCCATCCCGAGGTAGAGTTACCAACGACAATTCTTTGTACTCTGAAGGACAGAAAACCCCTGATCCATCTAAAAATTCTTCCTTGAATTCGTACATCTCAGATCTTCTGTAAAAGAAGCCTGTGTGGGACACTGTCATAGGCCTTCTTGAAGTCAAAATGCATGACATCCACTGGAAAACCCTTATCGGTAGCTCGTGTCCATTTCTCGTGCGAGTAAGGAACACTTGTTAGGCAGGAGCGCCCTGGACGAAAGCATGCTTGGAATCACACGATATTTTGTTCTGTTTTAGGTATTTCATCAAGTGTCTTTTGATAAGCCGTTCCATTATTTTACAGGCGATGTAAGTAAGACTGACGGGACGATGATTTCCGCAGTCAAGTCTTGAGCCTCCTTTATGGATCGGAGTAATGTGTGTGCACTTCCATTCTTCTGGGAGTTCGCCGTCTTCAAATGACTTTTGAAATATTGTGGATAAGGTTTTGCACAGTCCATTAGCAAGTTCACGAAGTGCCAGTGCAGGAATTCTATCTGGGCCAGGCGACTTGGCAGGTTTCAGCCGGAGTAGCTTGGCCCCAACTATGGTCGATGAGAAGAGTGTCTCCTTGTTTATGGGCGGTAGAGAGGAGAGTAGGAGGATGGGTTTCACTTTCATGAACGAGGTAAAATATCTTGCATAAGAGGGATGGGAAAATCGAATTTGTATCCGCTTTTAGAATACTTACTGGAACACCATCAGGTCGTGGGTTAGGAGATTGATGAAAACGTTGAATCGTAGCAGTCACATCCCACAGATCGAAAGTTGTAGTTTCGAGATCTGACTCGGTAAATGCCTGGATGGTCGGAGGCGAGGTGGTCGGTCTTCTAATAAACGTTTTGTACAGGAAAGCATGGAGGCTATAAGCGGTTAATTGGCATCAGCTTTTGGATGCCCGAAAGCGTGGAACTGAGGGCGACGGAGTCAGGCCGAAAAATATTCCTTTTCGTCATAGGCGGTAAATTTTTAAAGGAAGTGATACGTGGTGGTACGAAGTAGGGTCTAAAGGCACCGTTGCTACCAGTGTGACATCCAAGTTCTCACTGTCCTCGATAGGCCTCGAATCGTCGTCTCTTTCAGGATCCTCCATTGTACATTCAGCTGAGAAATGCTCGCCAGTGGATTGATCATGCGACTCGGTAAACATAAAGACACAGTCTTCCAACAGTTAACTGTCAGCGGGGATGGCATCATGACAAATCATTAAGGCTGATTAAGAGGGGTTTTTCTGACGATATAAGCACGATCAGTTTCTGGCTGAACCAAACGGAGATTAAAGCTGGAGGCTGCTACATGGGGTGGGATGCGGTCCCCGACAACCGATCCTGCAAGCACACCGTAAAAGGCCAAGTTAGGAACAAACCACATTCGTAAAAAGGAAAAGCAGACCAAATCCCCTCTGCGTCATTACAGCTGGGAAAGTAAACTAGAAGGGCGTTTGCATAATTCCATTGATTACCTATCACTAAAGCAGGCAATGAAATCGTTGCACTTACAGAAAACAATGCCTCCAAAGAGAATCAAGGGGGAGAGAGAAGCAAATTTGTTGGGATCTGTCATTACGAAAGACCCAATTAATGACGATGAACATGTGTTCATCATAAGGTTGTAGGAGCAGCCATACATGGTGTTGTATGCCATATCTTGTGTGCCAGGTTAATGGAAAAGTCTGTCGTTCTGTACGCTTTCTGGCAAAGGAATTTCTCTGAGGTGAGAAATGAATTTTTGATAGCGACTGACAGGAGGTACTTGTCGGATGTCAGGAGGCCGATCGAAACATCCTCAGAAGCGTTATCAGCAACGTTATGCATCATAACTTTCCGGCGAAAAGTTCAAAATGCGAGTTGCCCAGCCTGGTTAACGCGGGATGTAGGACGGAGGTAAGCAGAAATAGTGAACTATGAAAAAGATATGCAGTAAAAACACGACCATTGAGTTACAAAGAATTATCTGAAAGAGGAACGAGATAGGAGTAAATATCAAAAGACCGAGGAAGGAATGCGGAACGCAAATAGCAAAACGGTTAGGCCAAAATGCTAATCAGTTATGTCGATAACACTGCAGTGCTAAAAGGAGGAACGATGAAAACTTTACTGACAAAAATGATAAGGTACGGCACTAAAACAGTTTCTTCGCATCTGGTCTCACCGATGGAATGGATTTAACTCAAACCCATTCCCCTAACGGTAGTGACTCCGAAACCAGGAAAAGCCTCGAATTCACAAAAGAAGACGAGACCCAGAAACAACTTTCACATATTTGATCAAAATCAAAAATCGCTTTGACCTGCGTTCGAAAAATTTTCCCACATTAAGACTGAGAAGCTATCTATTGAACAATTTATAACGGCCTTCAAGAAAGAGTTGCTTGCAGTTGGTGCATTCCTTCCTTCGTCAAATTCTGAAGCGGTCTGTAAGAGTGACCGTCCAGTCGGACGGGCATGGCATACAATCAACGAAATAGAAGAAGGGCGGAAAGCGCCAGAGAACTGAGTCTTACGAAGCCCCACTGACACAGATTTTGCCTTGCTTATGTAATCAAGCGGCTATGGACCGGTCAAGGAGTCCTCTCTGCAGGTAGATAGATCCCATATATTTCAGCTCCCAAGATTTTGTAAGGTCACCGGTGGTGTGTAGCGCAGTGAAGGATCTTCTTACAGTTGGTGTTGATGACCTTGAACTCAATTTTTTGTCAGAGAAACGGTCGCCAATTAATTGCCATCAGCACTTTTCAGAAGGAAACTACATGCTCGATTTAGTAAAGAAATATTTTCAGCCATAGAGTCCAAGGCCATTTTTTTCATTCAGTGAATCTTTACCCTACCTATGTTTACCTCTTGAACAGATTCACTCCTAGATGGTTGGGCATGGTTGGGATACATCGGCCGTACAACGAGGCGCTTGGAAAAGAGAGTACGTGAACACATACCGGCCTGGCTAGGCAAAGGTGAGAAGAAATCGATCTCGAGTTCTATTCTCGCACATCTCGTCGATACGAATCACCGAGTCGATGCCAAAGAAGCCTTTCAGATTGTCTACCGGACACCAGCAGGCTTCTCCAAAGGCCTACGCCAACGGGTGCTAACTACAGCTGAGGCAGTGGCTATACGGCTAGCCAATCCAGTGCTATGCTGTCAGAAGACTCTGACACAGGCGCTCTGTCTTCCGTGGCCGACGCCGACCCCAACGTCGCCCCAACCTCCTGATGCCAGGGTGTGTGCACAAGGTACACGGCGTACTCACAGCCTATGTCCCCCCTCTTCCTCGCCCCCTTAACCCAATGACCACGACACGCCGACCACGCCATAGCACGCCTCGTCATGCGAGTGGCGTGGAAACGATCGATGTTAATCATCCCGAATCATTTATAAGTCATGTAATTCGCATAACTTAAACTTCATTGTAACCGTTCTGGCCTGATGAAGAGTTACTGAAAACACGTGTTCGCCAATTTGACTTTTCATGAAAATTTTGTTGAAGTGACCATGTGCGGTCCAGTAGAAAATTCGAAATAGGTGTGTAGCTTCCGCGTGGTGCAGCTCCTTCGAGTAATAGTAGTCTATTAAAAAATACTCGCATTAGGGAATAAATAAGGAAAGTTCAGTCTTAGCATATTTAGGAAATTGTATGTAATTTCTCGGGAGCCCAGCGAGGATTTACACTTTTCGCCAGCAATATTGTCGACGGGACCACAGGAAAATGTGTTGTCTGGGGGTAATACAGTCTCGAAATGCCGTTTTCATGACCATAAGAGTGGGGTGGCGGTGGATTGATATGGGTGAATTCGGAGTAGTGTCTCGTTCATATAGTGACTCTTACGCCCATGATATATCAAGGTTTGACTGTTTTCTTCGGCCACTCTGCCGTAATGTGCTTGTTTCACGTGTCTGCGCAATCTTGTCTGTCTGGAGCGTCTCAGGCTAGGGACAGAAATAAGCCTTTGATGGTGCGTGCACATGATCTTTTCTGCTGGCTGCACCGAAATAGCTTGAATATCTTCGTTTTACGGGGTTTGCTTGCTACCGCCGCCGTTTGCCATGAGAGCTCAAAATAATTTCTTTGATTCAAGTATATCAAGGGCTAGCTTTTGGTTAACGCAGATTAAATTATCAATGTGCCAGAGGCCCCGTCTGTGTGGCCAACTCATGTGTTACTGCTTTACACACATTGCTGTTCTACCTGGGTTTCGGGCTTAGTACTCTAATAAATTTTGTGCCAGCGCGGGAAACTGAACGCGGTCATGATCCAAACCCCCTATTTCCTGCACAGGCCAAACAAATCCACAGTAGATCAGTCGCTCGTAGTTTCTTCGTTTGTTGATTAACAACTGCCAGTATCGTCGAGGCCCCGTCCTTTGCTATGCGCCGTCTAGCACGTGACCACCATTCGTCGTCTTTGCACCCTAGCTGCCATTTGCAATTGGTGTCACAATAAAGGGCTCGGCAAATTTGAGCTCAAAATGAGTCACTACAGAAGATGGCTGTGTCTGCTCAGCCACTTGGCATCCAGTCGGGTATTCAAGCAAAACTGGTACACAACGCGAAGGATAACGGGGGCAACTTTTCTGTCGAGGTTAGCTGGACTGAGCTCCTCGGACGATATTTGAAGCGAATGAAGACACAGTCCGCTAATTTACTGTCTCTGCTTCTTACAAAGAAAAGGCCAGGGCCTTCCATCAATCGCATGTCTAGTGCTTTTGCACTAGCCTACCCTCCTTAGTGGATTTAGCCGATGTGAAGGCTTACGCTTCCACTAATTAATCGAACTATTGACGGAGATCTTTTTGATTGCTGGCAGTGTAGTGGGTTGTGACACTTTGCATGTCGGGCACATAAACCAACAGAAAGTTAACCCCTTAACTATTCTTAGGGTAAGTGCAGCATAGCTTGCTTGCTAACTCACTAGTTAGGGGGTCGTCTCTGGCAATGTCCGATAGGAAAATTTGAAATAATCGAACAGTTCTCGAAATCGCCTTCGAAACTTTGACACTGCAAACATAATTTTCCTTTAGACTTCGAGGATGTTCTCGTCTACTAAGTCAACTGCTCGGATTGCCGCATCTGTCAAGGTTCCCGCATGCAAAGATAATTACTTGCGGAACAGAAAAGCGCCGAAAATAGAAGCCGTAATGGCATACTTCTGTGACCATATGCATAAGATATCGTATAATGGGTTTATTTCCCAAATTTTAAAATTGGGGAATAGAAGAAAAGTTGTGCTATGTCAATGCGAAAGTTCCTGTTGCTAAACGTAGGGCAGGCGGATGTAATGACAGATAGCAGTTTTCATCAGAGATGAGTTTGACGAATGTCAACGGGCACCTGACCCTGTGCTCCGTATAAACCTGAATAAAAGTGCCTGGGGTAAATTCGCCCAAATTGCCTACGTTGTTTTGCAATCGACCGCGCTGTGGAAGATTACTGTTTCCTACAGATGACGCGCTGTCCAGTCGACTGAAGGCTAGAAGACTAACAAATATAAGTATAGTCGGGTGGAGGGCGTTAGAGGGCGCACGATTAGATCGGCACACCAGTTTCAGTATTCCTAACAGATTTTAGATAATGCAACTGTATTCACGAGGTTGCCAATGCATCTCTTTTCCCACCGACTACCAGAAAGCCCGCAAACCTAGCACAGCCAAAGACAGGTTAGAATATACAAGTTTATATCACTTGAAATCTAAATGTGGAACATTGGAAACCTCGGAAAAAGGTTTTGTATCTTTGAATATGGCAACTAACCTGCGCGATGATTGTTATTATCCTATAATGCTCCACTTTGACACAGCATGCCTAGACGTAACCATGGTGGCATTGATCGACGGTGTTTGGTCTTTTAGCTGGAATTACCTTTGCTTAGGATGACCGACCAATACTACTGGCCTCTTCTTAGATTTTTTTCTGCTTTAAGCCTTTCTGCCCCTACAGTGTAGCGAATGTGCAGTTTGTCTTCGCGTGTTTGGTGTTAAAATATTAGCTGCTGATCTCTTTGTTGGCAAGGAAGTCGCGTCTTCTTTCCAAGCCCCTACTCGTTGGCCCGAGCTGTCTGATTTTCCATCTAGTAATGAGGACCTGACAATTCACTCCATTTCATTTTCATTTAGAACGGCAACTTTACGCCCTACCTAATCGGCTATTTTTCGACGATGTTTATTTCAGAGACCCGTCGGTTTATCTATCCGTTCAGGCCAATGTGTGGAATCTTAGTTCTGGCGCCGGCAGTGGTTGGGGTGAGTCTGCATACGTATATTATTATCCACCTTTAGGGTTTCCGTAGTACATGTTATTCGAGGTATTTTGTTTATTATTACTGCCTGCCTTTGTTCATTCTACCAGCCGACAGAAAACCTTCCCATTTCAACACTCAAATCCGTTGAACGCCGCGGGCCCGACCTGTCGAACTCCGTCTTCATCGACTTTAAGGGCGCGACTGAAGCCCGAGGCTTTGGTTTCTGCAGTGTTCTCTCGCACCAGGGCACCGAGCCCTTCCCGCAACCAGTGTGGATCCAGGATAGTAAAGATCAGCGGGAGCAGTACAGATACCTTATGCTCTGGAATGGCGAGGCCTACTGCCATCAAGGGGATGCCGAAATATCTGATACGGAATTTATTGCCAAGTCCATCGGCAACTCGGGTGGCGGGGTCGACGATATTTTGGGCGTTTTCCAGAGTATTAACGGTCCCTTTGCCTTCGTGTTGATCGAGGTGAGTTGCCGACATAATGCATTTGAATAGCAGTAAAAGTGCGACCCTCCAGTAGCGTATCAAGGGCGGAGGAGTTGTTCACCCTGAGGGGTTTATGTGCGTTGTGCCGCTTCAAATATGACGCGCTGGTTTCGTGCGCATTTCATCTGATGCACGAGCCACCAATACCAACTAGGATTACGAAACGGATCCGCCTTTGCCGTGTTCTGTGCCGATTCCGTTTTCGTTAGCCGTGGCAATAAGCTGCGACCTCAACGGTCTCGCACCTCGACCGCCTCATGTCAAGCAGGTCTGTAAGGCCAAGTAGTACGCTGTCTCTAAGCAAGAAAAGTCAACTGTTGTTTTCCGACTTCACCCCAGCTACTGAGAATCAGGTTACGTGAGGAAAGCCCGTCGGAAGCCGCGGATGCAGATATGCGAACATCAGTTGGTTGTTCGGAGACTAAATCTGAAGTCGAATGTGGCGATCCGTACCGCCCAGATGGGACGCATTTCCAGCCCTGACGCTGTTGACTTCTTGGGCCAAATTGACGACCTCACGTCAAGGCAAGCATCCGGAGCCTGAATACCAAAAGATCGCACTGCTATCCGTTCTACCAGCTTGCCAGGGCATGAAACCGCCAGAGCCGCACATTATTGCCATGGTCAACGATAACGGAGCTGACATAGAACACGACAAAGGAGGTCCGTTTCACGGCCGTAGGTGACATTGGCGACTCATTCTCTAAACAACGTGTGCACGAAACTCACGCGTCACATGATGGGCGCCTTGCGCTGAATCGCTGTTTGAGACACGAACGCACAGTTACACCCACCTAGTACTCAGTCATCCAGTATTTTATCAATGTCTTCTCACATCCACAGGCTACACCTTTCGTGACCCCTTCGTTACCTGATGCATGGATTGCCGAGTAATTGCACTATTAACAACCCTCCTATATTTCATTCATCTTAACGCTTTACTGGTAGACAAGACTTTTTGTAAAAAGAACCTTGATCCACGAAACCTGACAAGCTTAAAAGGTGTCCACATGAGGTAGGAACTGTTTTGGAACACCTAAATGCACGTGCTAGCCAAAAGGTAGTGAAATCAATAAAAACCGTCTACTTACCTTATGGTAGTAGCATTTGTTAGCCCAATAAAGTGTTGGCTGAACTAGTGCTTTCGAAATATGCACATCCAAAGATTGCTGCACAACTCAAGCGCGTCTAGGCCAACACCCTCACGCTTCAGAGATACTGATTAAATCCGACCTTGTGTAGCTAGATATTCGTCACCAAACTTACGACCTGTGTGCCCAATTTGAAACAGGTTCTCAAAACGCTTCGTGTCCTGGTTGCGATGTATTCTAGGCGTCAATCGTCGAATACAATTTTTTAATGCTGTGCCAGCTGACATTGTAGCATACGCCCGCGAAGTACCTATATATATATATTATGGAAAGGCAGTCAGTGACCGGTTTCATGAGACGTTAACAGAACTGCTCATATGCCGTCTCGAGTAGGAAGGCTTACCCAAGTGGGGTTGTAATGATGATAATCGTATGGCATACTCCAGTGATACATCGTACACGCCAGGATGTTGGCTTTTGAATGCACTTATTTGTAGTCGCCTGCGAATATCGCCCTCGGCAAGGGTGGATACTTAAGTAGTTTGCATTTTTTTATCGGCTTCCGATGCCCACATAAATTCAAATATTTTACATTACTGCGTGGGTTAGAATCCCACCGAGGCGCCGAGTTCTTCACAGTTGGGTCAATATGAATTATTCAAATATTTTTCACAGAAAAAATGCACAAAAATACTTTATCTTGCACTTATTTGGTAGCAAATCACATCTGAATATTCTATACTCCAAGAAAGGATACCTGTCGCTTTTAAAAGGTTTTCTTATGAATTCTATCCTCCGTTGTATCTGCGTTTAGAGTTTTTAGTCCGCAAGCCATATCCATTCCGTGTAAAGGAAGTCATACATTTTTCTATGCCATTAAGATAGCCGATAGGGCTCATATAATTTTTCCAATTTGAACTGCGTCGTATGATGCATAAACACGTACAGATACGATGCTGTATGAATGAAAGTTTGACGGTCTTAAAAGCCTCATGGTCACAAACCTTTTAAAACCGAAAGATAGCCCTTATTAAAATGTTAAATTCGAAGAAGGCCTGATTCTCCACGAAAAAATTACAAGAAAGCGTATTCTTGTGCATTTTTTCTATAAAAAATGTTCGCATTTATAAGGACATCAAAATCAATAGAACAATTGAAGAAAATGCATTCCAAAACCAACATCCTTGCGTTTACGTAATATCCTACGATTATGCCGCATGATAGTCAGTACAGCCTTGCTTAAGTAAACTTTACTACGCGAAACTGCATTTCAGGGTTTCTGTTATCCTTTCATGGGGTCGGTCACTAATTTCATTCTTCCTTAATTCAATATCATACGCGTGAAGCGAAAACCCATCGTGCTGCCGTCGCGTAACATCCCTTTGCTCTGTTACCCATCATTTTTAAAACACTGTTAGTCGGATTTGCAAATATTTTGCCTTCCATTTGCAAGCATGTTTTTTTGCCCCACGGCATCCCACTGGAGCATTAATCGTTGCGCCATTTTCCTCCCCGACACTTCTCACTGTGATGAATATTCATACTCTCTTCTTTTTCTTCTTCCGACTTACCTTTCAGCCGGAACAAAAACGAATCTTCTTCGGCAGAGACCGTTTCGGCCGGCGATCGCTGGTCTGTAAACTTGCCGCGGGATTGACCTCACTGGAATGCCTGTCCAGCCTAGTCCCCTTCGATGAGTCTACCAGCGAGATGGATGCGAATGTGGGCAGATCACGCATTCATGCACATTTTGGCTAAATCTGTTTCCGCCTTCTTTTCTGATCACTAGGTTTTTTCTTATCACCAAAGGGTGACGCGGATATACAGTGGTTTGAAGTCCCGGCATCAGGTATCTACACAGCCCTCCTAGATGAGTCTGGCCACTTCGGCCTTGAGAATTGGTATCCCTGGTCCGACAAGCATCTGCACTACTGGGAAGACTGCAGCTTCCACAGGGCATGCCAGCTTTCTGAGAGCGTCTACCATCCAATATCACCGATGGATCTGCCCTGTGACGAATCAGTGCAGGGCGATCACGTGACCGTCCTTCTTCAACTCCTATCTGCTGCTGTAAAGGTGCGTGTCGACCAGTCAGCTCCCACCTGCCGTCACTGTGCCCCCGCCGTGAACTGCTGCCACGCTCGTATCGGCGTGCTTTTCTCCGGAGGCTTAGATTCAGCCGTATTGGCGGCCCTGGCCGACAGGTAGGTCTACAGCAATCTAGTACAAAGCGTAAGATTCTCGATCGCTAGGTTGATAAGTGTTTTGGCAGATTCCGAATAATTAATTTTGATCCAACTGTGAAAAACTCGACGCCACGGTGGGATTCGAATCCATGACAGCAAGGAGCATCAACGCTCTATCGATCCTTACCATGACAGTTGAGGTTGATTACGCGATCCAGGTGTTTACAAAGTTCTGATTGCCTCCTCCGTATGGCAGCGGCCTCTGCAAAGCGCAAGAGACCTTCAGTAATCGCTCGAAGAGGGGCCTTAAATGAAACCTTGGGTTCACTGTCTGGCCCATGTTCATTACGTGCTTCGTAGACGAGCTCATGGGTACCTTATTTTCCGCCTTAAACAGCCATTTTGACCAGACTGCCAACTGCCTTTGCGTGCGCCTTGTCCAAATTTATTCTGGGAAAACACTGCTTCAGATTTTGAATAATTCGTTTTGACTCAACTGTGAAAAGCTCGGTGCCTCGGTGAGATTTGAACCCACGATGACATAGGGCGAGTTTGGTACAACCAACGCTCTAGCCACTCGAGCTACGACGTCCCACCGCGAGACGTGATTTTAATCGCAAAACAGCTGTTGATTGCGTGAGCCTGGTAGATATCTGGTGGATACTAGGTGGACGGTTTAGGCGGTTAGCTTACGGCATCAGATTTGGCGGATTCCAGACATTGCAGTGGGATGGACGCGTAACTTGACCCATAATTTGATTAAACTCACGTTTCGCAGTGGTTAGAGCGTTGGCCCCTTGTTGCCGTGAATTCGAAACCCGCCAAGGTGCCGAGTTTTTCGCAGTTGGGTCACAATGGGTTACTAGGTTGTTGTTCAGAGTCGACTCCCAGCAGACGCCGATTTTTGTCATCTTTTCCGAAAATTGGCTGTGCTCACTCACAGTCAGTCTCCCAGCTACAATTTTTTTTCGGCGTTCCTATCGCCCTCTTTTGGACAAACATGGGAGATATGTTCTCAAACTGCGATTTGAGCATAGTGGTAAGTTCGAAGACTGTCCAAAATCGCTTCAACCATAAGCAAATGGCAAATGGTCACCGTATATCAAATATCGGGTAAGTGAAAACTCCAAACAGCCCTCTTTTGGCGTCATATGTGAAGCATGCTAACGTTGTCTGTTGTGAGCCAAAGACGTTTAAACCTCTGGAAGGCAATACAAGGGGATTGAAAAATCTCTGCGCGATGCGTCCCAACACGCGCAATAACCACAAACTCAGTATTTTTTGCATTGAACAGTTATCGCGAGCACTTCGTTTACCCGACTGTCTTAGTGTCTGCTCGAGTCCGTTCCATGTTCTAGGACCTATCCCTTAGGGGACCAAGTCAACTCCTCTCCCGCGTCCCCCCCCCTCTGCCTCATTTGGCGCAGGCACCAACACGCCTGTCGAGTCTCCATTAGCTAGCCTATTAGGACCTGAATTAACTTCCGGGCGTATGTAGGTTTTCTCCAACGCCGCCGCCGCCGCCGCCGCCGCCGCCGCCGCCGCCGCCGCCGCCGCCGCCGCCGCCGCCGCCGCCGCCGCCGCCGCCGCCGCCGCCGCCGCCGCCGCCGCGGAAGCGTGTTTATTATATCGCAAACAGAGAAAGGATTAACGTGAATGACCGTAGGCCAAGCCAGAAAGAATCAGCTCTCTAACTTATCGTACCACCACCACCACCACCACCACCACCACCACCACCACCACCACCACCACCACCACCTTCCTGTTTTTCGCCGTCTTCTCCCTCATCAACGCTGCACATTTGTAGGTACGTCCCCCCTGACCAGCCCATCGACCTCATCACCGTGGCCTTCGAACACCTCACAGGTTCGTCGCACGAGGAAAAAAGAAGGAACAAGGGGCCCTCGAGCCAGCAGTACGTCCTCCATTATTACATTCCTTCACCATCTCCTATGCACTAGGTTTCACCAGTCAGGCTGGGTGTGACTTTTCTGTGCTCTGATTGGAGCAGAGCCAACCTCTTTAGTCAGTTAAGATGGCATTTTTTGTGTAAAGCTACCAGAGGGCGTCAGCAGTTGAGATGGAGCATATTTCAAATTTCCGCTGTCTACCGTGCGAAGTTGCGTGAGTTTGTTCGATGAGTCTGCCGGATTCATATATCCGTCAGCCTGACAGTCAGTCAACGCAGAAGGCCGACAACATACAGTAGATATGCTACCACATGAAATGTTGACTGAAATTCTGAAATGTACTTTCAACTCCAGACGATCACTTATCATGTGGTCACGCCAGGATGCTGCCTATTGAACGAGCTCCTTACCGACCACTTGCGTAAACCATACTCCATAATGAATGATTGCTTAAGTAGCATGGTTTTTGCCACTGATTTCTGATGCCCTCGCAAATTCGAATATATGTTAAAGATTACGCGCACAAAATATTCTTTCTTTTACTCATTTAATGCAAAATTACGTCTTTGTAAAGTTTTATATGCGTCAATTGCATTTAGGGCAGTGTTGACTTATATGGCCCCCTAAACAGGACATGGGAATAGGAAGGCCTCGTTCGAGTAATAAAGGTACGCCTGCACATAATTCCAGAAGGGCCAAGTACTTCCGCTGTCCGAACGCCCGCAGTAACTCTGATATAAAACTAAACCAGTGCCCTTATCTTGACCCTAACCCTACCGTAAACCTTAACTCTGCAGTTAACGCTAAGTCCAACCTTAGCCCTAAACTTGACCCAAACCTAACTTCCTGTTAACTTTAAATCTAGCCTTACATCTAATCCTTAACCTAGCCATAACTCTACTTTCACTGGAAGTTGGCTCAAAACCACCCGTATTGCAGGCGGTTTGTGTTCTCATGTCCTATTTGGGGGGCCATATAAGTCAGTCCTATCGTATTTCGTCACCCCCTCGGCATTGGCTGCGCTCGCTTCCTTTTGTCTTTGAGAAATTTTTATGCGGCATCTGAGTCGATATGCTGATTGGTGCATGCCTCGTATGAATGCGGAATTCTCGGCCCTTTCCTATTGGGCAGGCGCCATCAAAGCGAATGTTCTCCAATGCGAATTTCTGCTCAGTACCAGCTTTTATATGGCCGCCACTCCCTAGTGTTCGTCAGATTTACCTGTTTGGCCGCTATACACGGTATCATAACTGACACATGAGATCTAGTAGACAATACCTTTTCCATCCAGATAGCTATGCTTTGTGCGCAAGGTAATTGCGTGATGGGTAGGCTACATGCATATGTTTTTTAGCATCTCTTTCGAAAACCTACGATACATTTTTCACGTATAGCAGAGTTTGCCATGTGGCCGCTTTTGTTGCCTGGATAGAAAAAAGCGTTCGAACTGCCTCTCTATTTGAACTCTTTCTGTTTCATGCACCGACGCACAAAATCACGCGGGTACGCATTGTGGGGAAATAATTTGAAGAGGTGCATAATTTCAGCTTGATAACTCTCTCTATCAGAGCCGTGAGTGTTGGCTCGACTTAGCAGGCTGCAGACAGACCTCCCGTGAGAGAGTAGATGGCTACTCTCAAAATCTGCGAACAGCTGCTGCGTGGAGTCATCCATCATTTTTTCAATTTAAAAGTACATACCAAAATGGAGCCTGTCCATCAACCTTCGTCCCAAAAGCAAACTTGATTCCTGGAAACATAGGGTTAAGATTCATGTGGAGCAGATCTGACTGATTTTCCTTGGAGAACCAGAGTGTTTGGTTAATTATAAAACGAGCCATAGATTCCAATTTCTGCACAGGACCATAAGAGTAACTTTCAGTTGCCGATAATATTGTTTGGCGAAAGAAAAATTGGTTGTAATAGAGCGTTGGCAGGTAAATCAGTGGTGTGTGCCTGAAGGAGTTCTTCGGTGCAGCGTCCCGCTAAATCTAATAGAATCGGGGTGGAGAGTAAGAATGCAGCGAATGAAACGATTATCTCGTCGGTTGCAACATTCAGTTTATTTGGTTAAGGATAATAGGCAAGGCCTTTGAAAACCCTATTGATTACGTGCCAGCTTGTTAGAAATAACTGCACACGAACAGTGAAAATATTCATTATTAAAACAGTACTTGATTCATTTGAGTAGCACTGTCTCAGAGA
Source organism: Spirometra erinaceieuropaei (assembly GCA_902702965.1). Taxonomy (NCBI): domain Eukaryota; kingdom Metazoa; phylum Platyhelminthes; class Cestoda; order Diphyllobothriidea; family Diphyllobothriidae; genus Spirometra; species Spirometra erinaceieuropaei. Next base: position 851,072 of record CACRXP010000106.1, on the reverse strand, counting down.
AAACATTTGCGGTGTCGCGGGGTTTTTAGCTCAGATCCAGACTGTCAAGGGAAAACAGGGGACACAAATAATCATCCAAGCGTTTCTTGAAGCGTTGGAGGGACGTTGCCTCCACAACTGACTGAGGGAGATCGCCCCATTTCTCCGCTACCCTCTGCGTGAAAAATTCAGAACGAAGATTCAGCCTGGACATTGTTGTCCGTAGCTTCATCGAGTGACCCGCTCCTTTTAATTTTTCTAAGAGCCTACTTGAACATTTAATGGAGTTCTTGGAGTTCCTTGTAAGTGAATGCAGTTGGTAGAATAACCACTTAGAAATCTTACAGTTTGGTTCACCGATTAAGGAGACTATAGGTGGCAGTGGAATGCCTATTTTGTAAAATTTAAGAAGTGCATATATCTTGGCAATTGTAGGTTGATCTTGTTTCAAGGATTTGGCCAGAACTCCTGTGATTAATTCCCTCCCTTAAGGCGCCTTAGCATTTTTCTAATGTATGAGCTCTGCGATTTTGGAGGGTGACATTGAGAGGCTTGTAGTTGAAATCGTCTTTAAACACAGTAGCGTCCAAAAAATCATTTTTTTCATACGTCTCCATTAGGTGGCTTCCAAGAGGTGGTTTTATATGAAGTCCGACACAGAGTCAAGTGCGTGATGTCCGGTCATGTGTTACAAGATCTCATTGCGCAAAGTCGATGTTGCTGTCCGTTTTTTATTCTTTGAGCTGCAATTCATAAAAGACTAAGAAGATTTTGAACTCGAGATTGGAGCCCGTGCCTCAATGGTACGGCCTCACACTCAATGACGAAAGACCTCGTGTTCGAATCTCAGTTAATCTGCACCTCCCTTGTCCTTGTCGGTAATGTCATTCGGCCTATATGATGCGTCGCTGTGCGGCTGCTGGCTAGGCTCGAGGGTGCTCCAACGGGACGATCGGTGAGCGCCCTTCTACCATTGTATATACCCAATCGAAACCGACAGAACAACTAGCCCTTGACTCAGTGGTTGGCGGCGTTGCAGGTCGCGGGATCGACCTCCAGGTGTTCCATACCTTGGAATTAGAAATGACTGGTTAGCGACGGCTATTAGGTCCGAAATGGACATTCCAGTCTCCCTTGTCTTTGCTTGCGATCCATTTCCGAATATATGTGTATATATGTAGCAGGGTAATAATTTCAGAATTTATTAAGTGCAGGACATTGAATTGAGTGTCCGGAAAATAGAGGGACTCCGGGCTTTTAGATCTTTGCGGCATCAATGGCTTTTGTGGGTAACGCTTCCCCTTCACGTGAGTGCTCCCGCCTTCCCCAGCTTGGCGATCGCTTTGTAGGGTGACTATATTCATTTTTCATATCTTCTGAAATTCTCGATGTCCGCCTTTAGAAATCGCTATCTGGCGTTGGTGCTGCAGGAATTAGGTCGAGTTTCCCACAACTTGGTTAAGATGAATTATTCGCATCTGCCAAAAACACCAATTCATTTGAACCGCCTGGTTTTTCACAATCCACACCAGTTCATGTGACAGTTCGGACAGATTCATCTGACTTGCCGGGCTCTTCACAATTGAGTCGAATGAAACTTTCAAATCCGCCAAAACACCAATTAATTAACTAGGCCTGGTAGGTATCTGGTGAACTGTAGATGGATTGCTTAGGAAATCCTCCACTGACAATGAACTTATTGTACCAGATTTGGTGAATTCCATACGTCACAGTAGACTGGGCTGGTAACATGATCTGAATGTGATTAAATTCACGGCCTTCGATGGAACCTCGTAGCTAAGGCAGTTAGAACGTCAACCGTACTCAAGTCTCCCACTTGTCGTCATGAGTTCGAATCCCATCGAAGTCGCCGAGCTTTCCACAACTAGCTCAAATGAATTATTCAAGTCTGCTGAAAACGCCAACTAATATATACAGATACTATGGTGGAGGGGCGCTCACCGATCGTGTTACGGAATTTACTCGTCCAATTATGCCTTAGGGCTTTCTCGTTACCAACCAGCAACCTCACAGCCTATCGTCTTTTTACCGGAAGAAGTCTTCCTTAAATGCTCCACTTTAAAAAGATATGACTTTGTATTTTAAAAAATGCTATGATTAGGAAGCATTTTGTATCCAAGAAATGTTTGCTTAAAAAGTATGCCAGCTGCACGTTCATTAACAATGGGTTTCGAGTAAACAGAATGACACATATTTATTGCAAACTTTCCTGAGCGCTGGACGGTCCCTTCTCAGTTGCGTGTGACTTGCATTGAATCGAAAGTGCACAGCGTGAATTTTGAATTCTTGGGCGCAATTACGACATCAGGTGAGGTTTAAGATCATTCGGAAATTGGTAGACAGTCTTCTCAAACCGACAGATACCCTCCTTCCAAGTAGAAAATTGGAGGAGGCAATATCTTACAAGGACGTATGAGGGAGCGTTATTCTGCGTATACGTTCTGAAAAATAGGTTTGGATTGACACAAGCGTCATCAACCTGGCATTGTAACGTCATATTAGTCTCCTAAGAGTTCAGTTAAACCTCCTAAGCTAGGTCGCCTAGCGCAGGCTACAAAGAACCCATTGTTCATGCTCTTAAAATTGCCTATTTTCGTTTGATCGCTGCACCTATGACATTCGAAAAATGGCTGTTGGTCGTCTCAACGATTGTCAATGGACAGCTAAATTCATGCATTATGATGAAACAACCTAACCGCTTCAACTTTTTATAAATTCAGCGGCAAATCCCGAAATCGATTAAAAAGAACTCAACGCGTATCCACACACCTACGAAACCTCGTCCTTCAATTAGCATCGGAATGGAGCTGTTCGGGCGTTGGCGAATAAAGACTGCGTCCTACGGCAAAAAAACTACTGATTTGCGTATCATATCACGACTCACAGGAATTTCGCAAAGTTCAAACAGTATTTGTCACTTTCAGAAGACAATTGTCGACCACCAACCTTACTACTGCCTTCCGGTACAGGCAATCCTACTAATTGGAAAGTCGAGATCCGTCAAGTCAGGTGCACCACTCGTTTGTCGACTAGAATACAATTTTTCCTACCTCTTCTCGCCTGATTTCTCCACAGTGCCAAAGTCGATTTGCCAGTTGCAGAAAGCAAGTATTCTTAAGGTCCCTCACATATACAGAAGTGCCCCCTTCGTAACTGAGCGCAAACAACAGCTGCTCTGTCCTCGTCTGCGTCATTCATTATCATGATAAATTAGCGGGGTGCAGGGAAATGCAGCTCGTTTTTTTTTTTTTACCTAAAATGGCTTGCTCCCCTTTAATGAAATGACCTCCAGACGTCTAGTTAGTCTGAAAAAGAGGGACCAGTTGCGTCTCAAACGAAGTTATTAAGCAAAGTTAACAACCTCCTATGCGCGCCGGATTTCGGTCATCCGCGTCTTGTGAGTTGCGGCCTCGTCCCCGCCTTCGCCCACTGCATATCTCGATCTGCATCCAGATTTCCCCTTCCCTCGTCACCCACCAATCGCAGGCCCAATAAGCTAAACGCCTCTGCCACACACCTCAACCGCATCAAAATACCTTTCCCTCTAGTGCATGTGGAGGTGAAGGGACTTTTCATTTGTATGTGTCTAGCACCATATCTAGGCTATAATGTACCTGTACTTGGTATGGCTATGATCACGCCAGATCTAACTGGCCTCACTGATGTTGTATCTCTGAATGCCTAGCTACCCGGGGCAGTGAACGCGATCCACATACACACACACACCCCTATTAGTGACGCATTTCGCATTCTTCGCAGTTGAGATGTACTCATCCCCTAAGTAGAGCGCTTCACTGAAGCATAAGTGCCCACTACATGAGGCTGAAATATTCCTTCAACCTTCATGAGGGGCACAATAGTACGTAGTCAAAGCCAGTTCCTTCTCCCCTCCCCGAGTGATGTTTACACAGGCGGCTAGAACCGTGTTTAACCGAGCCTGTGCATTCTAAGGCGTGGTCTATGTTGGGTTTGGCAGTGCAATAACTTGCATACTGTTTGCGCTGCAAACCAAGGCAAAGGGACTGTTGGCACCCTCAAGCCTCCCAGACGAGGATGTGCTTTTCGTTCGTAACGAAGGTCTGCGTGCAATCTAAAACTGTCGCATCCTTCGACTGGCCGGTTTACATGGAAACTGATTGAGTGCATGGAGTCCTACTCCCAGGAGAAATATAAACAATCATGCAGGCATGTAAGGGCTAGAGGACGGTAGGCCAGACGTAATTAGGGCCATTAATGTATAAAATCATTTATGGGCGGAAAGTGGACACCTTCAACAAGCGTAAACACCGCGTGCAAATATAGAGGCACTCTGCCATATCGGACGCGGGTTAGCCGGTAGGGATATTTGTTGACGAAGAGACTACATGCGAGTGGGGAGAGGAGGGGAGTGGGGGGGGGGAGTATAAGGGGCGGAGAGGGAGGGCGGGGGGGGGGAAGGAGGAGACACAGACAACTGACAAGGCACGAGTATCTGTTTACGAACATCCAGGATAATTATGCAAATTGGAACCACAGAAAGTGGTAATTCCGCATTTCTCCAAGGCTTCAAGGCGTCAATGTCGTCGAAAATCCCAGTCTTCCGGCTAAGCACTGGTCCTCTCCCCACCAAGCCTAATTGCTGGCAAAAAAGTTTGCTGTTTTCTGGACAAAGCGAGCTCGCACAGATCCTACCGATAGTTATGATTGGAGACAACAAGTTAGCAAAATAACGACTGAAAAAGCATGAACTCAGGAATAGCGTGAGCTGAATCGAGAACATAACGTTCTGCCATGAGCGCTTTGGAGGGGTCTGCGGGGGCGACGGAGAAACAGCCGAAGGTGAGCAGGTACAATGCCTTTACGGATCGAATTATTACTTCATTGTTGACAATGAAACGACCGCCATACTGATACCCGCAAAGGGTGCAATATGAAAAACCAACTCGACGATGATATCCGCAGGAAATTCGGTATTGGAGGGGTAGCGGCTTAGCACGCAAACGACGCGAAACTCACTTCAGTAGCCCTGAGCTCAGCCCATAAAAATCCGGCCGCATAATTAGACGGCATGTCGGATATTGTCTAGGTACAACAAGCCACCCGAAATTCTAAAATGTTTTGGTCAGAAGGGATTGCTTAGTTAAGGTTGTGACAGTGTGTGGCGTAATTTATGGACTTTTCAGTCGCATCAGGAAGCGCATCTTTCCGACCGGAAGTAGAAATCACGCTCGCTAAAATGGCTACATAAGTAGTATAAATTTCCTCCCTTGCAGTTTAAATGGCATCTTGGCTAGTCTGATGACAATGGCCTTTTCAGTAACAAATATTCAGACTAACTAAGTAAAGTCAGTTATGGAAACTTGTTCATTTATTCGCAGATGGGTGTTTACTGTTGTTGAAAACGTCCACTTCCCGCCGATGAGCGGTTTTAACGATCGAAGGTAACTTCTGGCGATTTAAATGGTTTCGGCCCGCCCCCCCAACTCTCAAACTATTATTTTGTCTGCTGAAGGTTACCTAATTGCATGAATGTTTGAATGGTCATCCGGCGAAGAACTACCACAATCCTATGCGTCCAGTCGGTCTCCGTGCCAAACGACCAGTCGAAGGATGCGACAGCTTTTGATTCCTCGAGCGGAAAGCCTATCGCCATCGGGGCGTGCGTTTGATTTCAACTGCCCTGCTCGCCTCAGAAAAGCCCCGAGGGAAGGGGAATGCAGGATGCAGACCGAGATATGCAGTCGGTAGGAAGGGGGGACGAGGGCGCAGATCACAAGGCGCGGATGACCAAAATCCGGCACGCATAGGTGGTTGTTAACTTTGCTTAATAAATTCGTTTGAGACGCAATTGGTCCCTACTTTTCTGACTAACTAGACGCCTCGAAACCATTTCATTAAAGGGGATCAAGCCATTTTTAGGTTGGGTTCTTTTAAATGGATTTTAGGATTCGCCGCTGAATTTATAAAAAGCTGAACTGGTTAGGTTGTTTCATCATATTTCATGAATTTCGCTGCACATTGCCGATCGTTGAGACGACCAAGGCAGCCTTTTGTCAAATTTCGTAGGTGCAGCGATCGATCGAAATAGGCAATTTTAAGAGCATGAATAATGAGTCCTTTGTAACCTGCATTAGGCCACCTAGCTCAGGAGGTTTAACTGAACTCTTATGAGATGAATGTGACGTTACAATGCCAAGTTGATGACGCCTGTGCCAATCCAAACCTATATTATCGGACGTATGCGCAGAATAACGCTCCCTCATACGTCCTTGTAAGATATTGCGTCCTCAAATTTTCTACTTGGAAGGAGGGTATCTGTCGGTTTGAGAAGACTGTGTACCAATTTCCGAATGGTCTTAAACCTCACCTGATGTCGTAATTGCGCCCAAGGTTTCAAAATGCACGCTGTGCACTTTCGATTCTATGCAAGTCACACGCAACTGAGAAGGGACCGTCCAGCGTTCAGGAAAGTTTGTTTACTCTAAACACATTCTTAATGAACGTGCAGCTGCCATGCTTTTTAAGCAAACATTTCATGAATCCAAAATGTCCGCTAATCATAGCATTTTTCAAATACAAAACCATATCTTCTTAAAGTTGAATATTTAAGGAAGATTTCTTCCGGTAAAAGAGGATGCGCAGTCAGAAATTGATGTTCCAGCACCTTGGTTTTGTAACCAGTGTAGAGTTATGAAGACAATGATTATAGGCATTGGACTTCTAACCAACAGGCCACAGGATCTAGTTCCAGCTGTTCCATACCTCGCAGTTGGGTATGACTGTGTGACGACGACTAATAAGCCAGAACTGGCCCTTCCAGTCTCCCCTTGTCCTTGTCGGCAATGTTATTCTGCCTATATTACACACCGCTGCGCGGTTGTCGGTCGGTTACTAGAGAGCCCTAAGGCACAACGGGGCGAGTAAATTCGGTAACACAATCAGTGAGCGCCCCTCCACCGTAATAAATGCATACATTAGTTGACGTTTTCAGCAGACTCGGGTAATTCGTTTGAGCCAGTTGTGAAAAACACGGTGACTTCTGTGAGATTCGAAATCAAGGGGAAGACTTGAGTACAGCCAACGCTCTAACCACCTGAGCTACGAGGTTTCATCGAAGCCATGAATTTAATCACATTCGGATCAAGTTACCAGTCCAGCCTACTGCGACGTATGCAATTCACCAAATCTGGTACAATAAGCTCATTGTCCGTGGAGGATTTCCTAAGCAATCAATCTACAGTTCACCAGATGACTACCAGGCCTAATTAATTAGCTGGCGTTTTGGCAGATGTGAAAGTTTCACTCGACTCTATTGTGAAGAGTCCGGCAAGTCAGATGAATCTGTCTGAATTGTCACATGAACTGGTGTGAATTGTGAAAAACCAGGCGGTTCGAATGAATTGGTGTGTTTGACAGATTTGAGTAAATCCTCTGACCCAATTTAGAAACGCTCCCATTGTTCAACGCTTGAGAAAGATTTCTGTCGATTACAAAAATACACAGTTTTAGGTTAATGGTTCTGCACCTACTTTTTGTAACCTGTGTAGCTTTATAAAGACATTGTAACTTTTGCCTAATCTGAAGTTTTCCACGTCCTTTCAGTTTTATAGGCACAGCGTTATCTATGAATGTAGAATTGTCCATCGACTTACGTTTCGAAGGTGATTCGACTTCCTAGAAAATGGAGTTAAGGTTGTTGTGTCGTAGTTCTAATTGCTCTTTTTAAACAATCAAACATCTTTCATCTACCTGGTGCAGACGCGATGTCAAGTTAACTTTGGGTACATTGATACTCAGTGGATAGAAATCACACTACTGAAGCAGTAATTTTAGCAGGTGCGGTTCTCTGAGTTACGAGGCACATTCAGCAGATGTCATCGTGCGCTTCGTTAACATTAGGACCTCACTTTATTAAGCTTTCCAGTTAAAATAAAATTTTTCGCTGAACTTTTTTGACTTTGAGGCCCTACTAGTTAGCAGTTTTATTTTTTACTGCCTTGAATGTAACAAAATGGGGCAATTTTTGATTTTTTCTTCACATATGTGGTTTGTCTTTTTCAACATGTATCCGCCTCGGGCAACCCTATATCTTACCAAAGGTGCGAACTAAGAGTACTAATTTTGCAACTTTTCGATTTTCGAGGACGGACTGCACCCACTCCCCGAGGTACGCTTCACCAGCCTGCGCTCCAGATCGACTGACCGCCCTGTCTACCTTCGAGGAGCTCAAACGAGTTGCCCCTCATCGACTCTGGCATCTCGTCTTGGTGAGTGCATAGCTGACCGTTCTGCAATTTTTTCCCCTGAGTATTACAGCTAGACTGGGAGGCGGGGGGCGACGTTTCTGGCTCATCTGACATCATCAGACAGACGACCGTACCCACCACAGGTTACTGAATGACAACAGGTTCGACCGGTGGTCAGAGCCTAAGGCCGCCCTCAAAATGTCGTCAATCAGTGCATGCAAAAACCAAGTCTGTCTCCGAGTGGCGCGGTTTCTGAAGCCGGTTTTCTTGTGTATGCTGACCTACAGTGTCCCTCCTAGACTCTGTACCTCCCCCGACGCCATAATTCCTGCTTAATAGGTGGACAACCCGCGCTCTAAAGGTGGCATCGTTGCTCTGGCGGCATAACCCTTCGCTCGCTGCAGTCGGGGTAGCCGCCGATGTAAATAGCCGCGTCCCTCTGCCAAGGACTTGAAACACACAATTAGAAGGAGCCAGTTAAAAGCCCTGGGACGTCTGCAATACCGTTAATTAATGGGATTAGGTGGTTGCGCCATCCTACCATTAACGACCTCCCAAAGAGTGATTGATGTTCAGCTAGTCTCCGTAATCAATAGAAGCGAAGAGACGAGTCCCAGGAAGCAGTCGTGTGGAAGGAGGCGCACGCGACCGACGTCTGGACACACTGCTGACCTTCCTACCATGTGGTAATTATATTGACCAAACTGACCTGCTCGTGTGAAGGAATACAGCAGTGATATCTCCTTACGCCTATTTCAGAATTAACTCTGTTACAGTCTGGAGAAGAGGAAGCCTTTGGGCAGTTTCTGGAAAGCGGATATACCGTCGGTGTCTTTCGATTCGTTCGCACAAGACGGCTGGGATCAGTGCGCAGATCACAAACAAGTCTAGTGTTGGGAGAAAGGTAATATCAGCACATTTTGACAAAACTCTGGTCGTTAAATCCTCCGTTCTTTTGGCTGCTTCGACCAAATGAAACACTGAACTCGTGGAATCATAGAGGAAAGGACATATCTATCCGAAGGAATCTTAACCGACTAGAAACTATACCATCGTTAATCATCTGCGAACTGCTAAGGTTGCTTGATATTGTCACAGCAGTCTCGGTAAACCAGCAATAGACTTTCTCCGCGAGTCAAGCAGAAGATAGCATCATTGAGTTCGCTCAACTGGCGGACTGGGCAGACTGGTTGAGCGCTCTGCACAAACTCCAGACTCAGCGATTCGAACCCGTGTCTTATCAGGGTTCGGCATTTCGTGTTTTTCAGAACACAAATGACAACGACTATTTTCGGCAGCTCGAAGGAAAACAGGGCCGCCCTGGCTGACACCTTAGTTGGAAAGCACAGAAAGCGTCCTTCCGTGTGGTATATTTTATACAGACAGTATTTTTCCCCGAGGGACAGTACACGCCTAATACAATCCCCCCTCATCACTCTGTATGAGGTTAGACGGCGGCTAAAGTCTTTTAACCGTCTAGGCAACCTCCAAAACGCAAATATTGCCCCCCCCCCGAACGTAGAAATTTGTCATGTTTTCTTTTCTGCTTAAATCCGGAAATAAAAATTGGTCCATAGAACAAAGGTCAAACGTCAGGCCTTCCTCCACACTTTGAGTGCCACGGGGCTTTTCCCCAACTCAGCATGGACTCAAACGTGTACTGTAATTATGTGTGAATTATGTCTTACGCCAATGCATGACATTTGAAGATCTTTCCCGCAGTCGCAAACAGAAGCTGTAAGATTTCGACTGACGACTGTTGCATTATTTTCATTCATGCATTCTTTTTCCACCAAATGTTTATTTTGCAGAGGTCCCTCTATTTTTTTTAAAAGTTCTACAACAAAACCCCTTTTCGGGGGGGGGGGTAGGGGGAGGAGGAGGCGAAGTCAGCTACATTATCAACAGTCTCCATGGATTGTTCGCCCTGATAGAAGTGTGAGATTTAAAAGGGGGAGCGACATATTTTTGTAGCTGAATTCTAACTGCTTCCCCTATTTTGATCGCCCAGCAGAATTAAGTGCCCGAATGTTCGCACTCGCTCATATTCTGACTGTTGCATGCTTCTGTTTATCATAGTTCCCCCTCAATTTCGGACATCCTTTAGTGTAGGCCGGATCGTCCGTGTCCAAAAACTGTGGCTCCCTCGTAACTGTTGAAGGCTACAAGCAGGTTGTTTGTATCAGGGTGATAGGGCAGTCGCCATAAACGTTTGCTGGTTATGATTAATAAAATAATGCACACCGGAAGTTTTCTGTCATAGATACTACTACAACTACTACAACTAAATCTACTACTACTACTACTACTACTACTACTACTACAACTACTACTACTACTACTACTACTACTACTACTACCACTAATACTACTACTACTACTACTACTACTACTACTACTACTACCACTACTACTATTACTACTACTACTACTGCTACCACAACTACTACTACTACTACTACTACCACTAATACTACTACTACTACTACTACTACTACTACTACTACTACTACTACTACTACCACTACTACTACTGCCACTACTACTACTACTACTACTACTACTACTACTACTACTGCTACTACAACTACTACTACTACTACTACTGCTACTACTGCTACTACTACACTGGTATGTCTTCGTGGTGTAACTGTATTGGCACACATCACCCCCCGCCTCCCCTCCCCAAAGGGATAGGTGTGCTGAAGCAAGGCAAGGATCCCGTGGGACGCGCTTCTGGGCTGCACCGAGTCCTTAATCTGTGACACACCGCAGACGCAGGCTTCTAAGCCACATGGGCAACCGCACCCATCCTCCTAAACATTGACAGGCTAGAACATTCGATAGTCGTGGGGGGGTGGGCAGATCTTGAGGAAGAATGCTTCTCCCATGGCAAATGAACGGATGTTTCACTTGACTACATCTAGAGCGCTTCAATTTAACAGGACGCGCTATCATTCCCAGCCTGCCAACCTGCTTCTCCACGGACTGCCACGTGTCCATCATACTGTGATCTTCATTGCGTCCACGCTTGTGTGAGGACTGGGAACCCCTCTTGATTGAAGTCCGGCGGGGACGTGTTTGGTAGGCGTAGACGGGCTGTTTAGCCTGGGCATCTACTGTCCCCACACCAATCCCCAGTCGTGTGAGCCTCACCTCGCCATGGGCGCACGTTTGAGTAGTGGAAGAGAAAGTGAAGCAGGCGCAGGGAAAGTCGTCACTGCTGTACCCGCCTCGTAGGACCGGGGCATCGGTAGACCTTGTAATCGTCGACGGTCGTTGTCATAATTTAATGAGAAGTTTCATCTTCAGGGTACATATCTGGCAGCATCGTCTGAATTCGTCTGGTGACCTGGTGACTCCAAACACTGCTCAACTTCAAGCCTATAGCCGTATGCAAGGTAAGGAGCGTGTCCCGACGGTACTGTCTATGGTTACAGCCTGCACGCACTTCAGACCCTCATAGGTTTCTTTTAGTGTGATTTTAAATGCTGTAGAATTCAACTTTGGGCAAAGCCGAATGGTCGTTATTAGGCGGCACAAAGGTTGGCATTTGTACACAACACCTTTTAATTGAAGACCAGAGAGCCTCTCTAAAAACAGCAGCTTACACAGAAGCCCAAGCCCACCCCCCTCCCGGAAAAGGCAGGAGAAAGCCTTCTTATTTTTCAGTCAAAGTGCCAGCAATGGTTCCCTTTGAAAACCGCTCACTTAGTGTTAAAAATGGACAAACGGTTTTAGGAAACGGAACTCTGGGAAACACTGCAGACATAATAACAACTTGCAGTCGAAATTTCCTCGTTTGCCCTGCTGAAGATTATGGGCTTTTTAACCTCCTTCGTGATAAAAGGCACCTCTCTATCAAGCAGGCCTCAGTCAACGGTAACAGTCTGTTCTCCATGTGTATCGCGACTGGATGGGGTTCAAAGCACTCAACTTCGCTCAAATTCTTGAAGGCTACAAACAACTGCGTGTCTAGAGGCTTTAAGTCAAAGACGTGCTAGTGCTGCATGCTGTCATTTTGAGTAGTTTTTTTAGAAACATCAGTTGAGTTCCAGCATGTTTTGAGAGGCACGATTGGATTTAGGGGCAGATGTATGGCTAGAGGCTGAGAAATCCATCTTTTCGTCAAACCAGTGCATTCCCCACCATAACAAATTGGACTAGTCTGAATGCATCACAAGGCACCTTATCAATGTACCCCTCAGGGAATCTGAAAGCCCCCGGGCTCGTGTGTGGCACGCGTAGACAGACCGTTTATTTTCGTCGGACTCCGCGCCCACGACCACCTTCGATCGTTTTAACACTGTCTCGCCCTCAGGGAAAGGTGGGTGAGGCAGGAGAGAGTGCGGTAGATGCTTTGCAAGTCTGCCCCATTATGAGCTAATTCACGCGCTGGGCTCAGTCTGTTGTCCTGCGATGGATGCCCTCGTTGTCGGCTAATTTGTGCTAGGGGAGACTGAAACAAATGTCGTCCTAGCAACCGTCACGTGATAACCGTCATGCTGCTCTTTGAGACGGTGATAACTATGGTCGCTTACGACGCACGAGTTATGGAGATCTGCAGGAATGAAAATGCTGTTTCTCAACTCATTATTTTTAATAGGGCTTTCTTTGTATGTCGCAAAAACACCTCGGAATTCCATTTCTGACTCAAAAGTAATTATAATGCGTATTCACAAGAGGCTTTCACAATTTCTTGCGATTTGCTGTGTCTGATGACACTCGTCCTCTTTTTTTCCAGGCACGGCAAGCTACACCTTACGGGGTTATTTTAGGAATTTTCGATTACACATTGGCGAACCATAGTTCTTTCCTATTTTATTTATGCACTTACCTATTCTACCTGTTGGCCTACCTGCTACCTCACAGTAACTTGTCGAGCCGCGCGTACTTGAGTGAAACGTTGCATGCCTTCACGCAATGACTGCAAAGCTTCAACACAGAGTACAAGAACCTCCTTTGGAGGTTGAAAGCGCCGCGACCGTGTCCCCTTTGAGGTCTCTGAGGTCACCACTGAGCTCGGCGCGACCGCACTGTTTGCCCAGTCCTGACTGGCTCAATCTGCTAGTCGGCTTGACATCGGATAACCTTTTCAATCTCCCTCACAGCCCTCCTCTCTGGCACACTCTTCCATCCGGGATCAGGCTGAGCGTTGCGTGCCGGGGGGGGGGGGAGGAGGGAACGTCCTGCGGCTGACCTCAACACATGACCTACTCATAAAAGATTATGAATCCTAATTAGCCGACTTATTAGGTGCGCAGCGGACTGCATCCGACGACGGCGACGGCGGCGGGGCGGCAAGAATCTTCTTCATAACTGACCTACCTGCCACACTTCATATAAACGAAAAGATCTCCCTCCCCCCACAAGGACCCAGCAACACCAGGCCCTTTGCACTCCTGCATACCCTGCCGCCGGCGCTAAACGTGGCGGAGATTGATCCGGGACAATCCGATCCTTCTTGATGTTTGAGCAATTTTTTTCCTCGCTCACAGGGAGATATCGGTGATTGCTTGAAGCTGCCCACCAAATCAACATCAAACCAACAGATCACTGAGATTTAACCATCAGAAAGATCATGTTCACCCGTCGGCCCGATTCTGATTAAACATTTTGAAGTAATAGAAGAATAAAAAAACCAATCTGAACATCTGATTGCGCATCACTTCGCTTACCAACTCTGTAGGGATTTGATTCATGACATTACCACGACTCCAGTGGACCAGGCACTTTAACGGTCGAGAATTACGAAGGGAAGCGCATTCGTCGTCCTTCTCTTGACATCATCCGCCTCTCTTTTGCGATGTTTTATGGGTCTAGGATCTGTCTCACACCAGCGCATATGTCTGAACTGAATTCCGGTTAAGTGGACAGAAATGCAGCCTGGAGTAAGCCGAGACTTTGCATAAGCTTGGAAGAGTTCGTGTGCGGAGTCAATTGAAATTGATCTGAACTGTCCTAACTGACCGCAGACCTTCCCACCCGATCCTTACGATACAGTTGTTACCGAAAGCTTGACCGTCACAAGCGTTCACGTCCGGCGGTGCCCCACGAGGTAGGCCAAGCAGCGTTGCTTTGCTTGTCAATTTTTTCAATAGTGGAGCGGACTTTCAAAGCATCTGCCTCACTCGCACCGTCCACACTCACCTTGTTTTGATGACAAGAGGTGGGCGCTGGACACACGTCAGTCCGATCATCGCGAACGACGATGTCCATCCCCTGCCCCACATCATGATGGGCGCAGGGACGGTGACTTGCGCAGCATCTACCGCGCTCTCCCTCCCTCATCCTCCTTTGCCTGGTGGCAAGACTGATGGAAGCCTAGTGAAAGCGGAATCGGGACACGGGAATAGGACCCCCTGAAGAATCAGGGTCGGGGAGGGAGGGGTTGGTCTATTTTTCCGTCTCCGACCGGCCGCCTAATACGAACATGAAGGGCTGGATAGTAAAATCGAACATTTATCGACAGAAAAGACGACAGTTTGACCGTCGTGATCGTCGATGTCCACCGTGCACTCCACAGCAGACACGGAGACTTGCGAAGCGCCGATCACACTCTCCTACCCCACCTTGGTCCCGAAATCGGCGAACCCATTGGTGCGCCCTTCACCTGTTCGTAGATCTTCCCGTCGAACCTGAAGTACGTCCTGAGACAGAACTTCCGGAGCTGAAGGACTTGGACGCGTCCAAGACGATTCTCCGATTCATAGGTATGCGGTAGCATGGCTACTGCATCCTATAATTACTGCGGCCACATATGCATGAGCCACCCTCTGCTTTTGTCCCTGATGATGGATTCGAGCAGGAATCCGAAACGTCAGGCCAATAAAGCTCTTGTCCCGGCGATCGTGTCTTCTTCTTCAGGATGTCCACCGTGCACTCCACAGCAGGCACGGAGACTTGCGCCGCGCCGATCGCACTCCCCTACCCCACCTTGGTCCAGAAGACCGGAGGAAGGAGAGGACACAGATGGCTGCTGGCGCGACCGGATCCGCACCTAAGCACATCAGCCCCACCACTTGGTCCACAACAAACATTTGACTTTAACCAACAACAAAATATCGGGGAGGGGGGCGGCGGGGAGTCGGATGTGCGCGACGCAAACCGTCAAATGGGCCCGCCACCGCACTGCAAGTGCTGGCATTTGTTACGGACGTGCATTCCCAAAATCGTCTGCCAGAATTCAATTTGGTTCCCCCTGTTGGTCCAGCGCGTCTGCCGAGTGGCTCGATTTAGGGGCACACCCAGTACTCCGCTGTCGCAGTAAGGATTTCCCAAGTGGAGACAATAGGTACAATCCAGCCGCGAAGATTGCATTGTGAAGTGATTGAACCAACGTGACGGCGTTCTGCAGTCTCGTAATCTATCTGGCTTGGGCCGCCTTTCACAAGCTTCCGCCCGCATTTTAGGTCAAGTCGCCCAGCTTGCGGACAGATGGAGATAGAACTGGCAAGGCGAAAAGACAGCCACGTAGCACGTGCGATAACCGGATCGCCAGTTTTGTTAATCAGAGTTTCCTGACAAGTGCAACAACAACTGAGCCATCTTCTCGTCTGACAAAGATCAGGGGTAGGGGGAGGGGGGGGGGGAGAGGTAGACGCTATATTCGTGGATTCACGCCGTCTAACTCTCAGTAGTCTCACTGGGCGGTGACCATATGCATCCTTGGCTGGGAACTGGGTCGCACCATTTGGCGGCGTTAGTGCAAGGCCTGACAGCAAGCGGGTTTATCAACATGTCTGTTTATGGAGCTGGTACTAGGGATCCTGGCTTCCAGCAGCGGTCTTATTGCCCTCCCACGCGTCGGATTCGAGACTGTAGGATGCGCTTAGCGACTTGAGGCAGCGGATTTTCTCGCCGAACGGCTCGTACATGCATAAAGCTATCTTTCTGCTCTCTGGCCGATATAGTGGCAGCACCAGTTGTGACACGGAATTCAATAAACTACACCCTGGCACGCATGCTAATTTCCATATGATGATTAATACTCATGCAGAGGATGTCACAGTCTTACTGACTCCCTCTCCTTTCGTGGGCGCGCACGGAGACAGCCGCTGAGGAAGTTGCCCGGGTAGTTGTCCCTTCCTCTGTAGTTCCTGTACTCGTCCCTCCAGTTTTGCTGCAGTGACCCAAGTTACTACGCACGTCCAAAAGACACCCTGGCTTTCGCTTTAGGGACACAAAAATGATCTTGTGGACCGGCACTAAAACAAATCTGGACCACAAACTGACAGTTAGACCGTCGTTGCCGACAATGTCGGTGACTTGCGGGTAAATTAATTTATTACTGATAGTGGACTTGCACGGCATCTCCTGCTCTCTCCTCTCCCACCTGGGCCCGCTGCCAAGAGAGTGTTGAGAAGACCGAAGGCGGGAAAGGACGCAGGTAGCTGCCATGGCGAGAACCCGTGCCTTGGCGTGCCACCATACCCCTTGTTCCACAACGTACACTAACCACAACACATGTAGAAGGGAGGCACGGATCACAATCGGCGCAACGTGAACCGGAAAATGGGTCTGTCAGCACACCTCACTGTTGGCGTTTATTGTGGGCGCGCATTTCCGACAACGCCTGCCGGATTCCGATCTAGTCCACTTTGTCGATTCCGCGTGGCTCGTTCTGGGGCTCGCAAACCGCAATCCTATCCACTAATGCACTAACTGGGCGTCTAAACCGCCCGACAGTGTGACCCCATTTTCTGCCAAAAAAACAGCCAGCAGAGCAGCAGAAATGGTATTTATTTTTTCCGGCGACCAAGCTGCTCTTTTAATATGAAATCCCGGGCACGTCAACCGTCTAGGATGAGCCCCAAAAGCTGTTTTTTTTTCTAATCGCACCCAGAACTGTACTTCGTGCTACCAACTGGCTTATTTACCGTGGTGTCTGCTGCATGCTTATTTTGCCTCCTTCCTGTGCGAAAAGTAGTCAACAACAGTAATCCCAACTCTTATTTTTTAATTAATTCCCCCCTTAAGTCCCCCTCGTTGGAGAGGCCAGCTGGAAGTGTTTTAGATGACCCTTAAAGGAGGGGGGATATGCTTGCCTTCTTCAGTACTTTCCCGATTTTTTAACCTTCCAATCGCATCTTGCAACTTTATACGCGCATCCCAGGGGTCTGCAATCCGTAACGATACGCAGATAATGCTGTTATTGGTCCTCGCCATTGAAGCATCAGTTATTATCTGCGGCTATCCTCAAATCTTACCCTTACGCATGTCGTTACTCCTCGCTTCAACTTTTTCAACGAGCACTCTTCTCTAAAGATTCTTTTAGACGTGGACGGTGTGGCTGACCTAATAGTCTAACTATATTTGATGAGAAAATGCATTAAAGTATTTATTCTCTTATTTATTCGGTAGAAAATAATGTCTTCTAATTTTATACTCGAAGGGGGGACATTATTCGGTTTAAAAAGTTTTTAATGGTGAGACCTTTAAATACCGTGAAATGGACGCTCATAAATCGTCACATCTCTGCATCTACCAACGTGGCTTGTAAATTTAACAATGTGGATCAAATCCAATGCTAAATTTTATGAACCCTATATGGTCCCCCTTTATTACCGTAGAGAAATATGTGGTTTTCCGTATGCAGAAAATACACGTCATGTAGTTTGGAAACCCTGAATCCAGGTTTGACGGTAGAGAGCGTTCAAAATTATTCGGGAATCAGAAAACTTTTTTAAAACCGAATTATATCCCTCCTTCGAGCATAAAATTGGAAGAAGACGTAAATTTCTACCGAATGAGCAGAAGAATGAATACTTCATTCATGTCTTCCATGAAATATGATTGGAATTTTAGGGGCGTCGTAAATAAATGAGAAAATTGCATGCAACTGAAGTAGCTATTTTTTACAGTGTGTAGTTTTTACATGCAGCCGAAAAGATGCTCTTTCGAAAGCCGGCATCCTGCGGCAACTGAAATATTATAGAATTATGTTGCTGGCTGATGAGTTTTACAACCCTACTTAATTAATCTTTGCGAAACGAAAACGCATTTCGGAATTTCGGCTGACATTTCATGAGTTAGCCCACCTACTGTATCTTACCGTTAACTTTAAGTCGGGCCTCAAACCTAACGCCTAACCTTAGATCTAACTCTTATTTCTCTGAAAAGTGACTCATAGCCACCTCTGATGCAGGCGTACACTGTTCTCGTGCCCTTTTACGTGTGGTTTAACCCGTTTAGAGCTCATTTTGTTGATCGGAGGTTATCGGAGGTGACCATTTCTCATGAGTGATAAAAACCTACTCAAACATCTAATGTCATTTTAACTCCTTTTGTTTTCAGCATACCTGACCGAAACACGACTGCGCGCGTAAACTTATAGTCTTCTTATGTTTCAGGTTGACGTGACGGTGGCGGAGTTGAAAGTTTTTCGGTAGGTGTTACCTTTATTTCCCGATTTTTCCGATTTTCATACCAATGGTGTTTCGAGGAATAAGCTGACGTCTGATCTTAACGCAGATGATGGCATTACACCCTCGGCGATCGGTTCATCATCCTGCATAGTAACCATATCCATCTCGATTTTTGAATATGCGTGTGTTTACTCACGGCAACGGATGAAGCATGTCCTACGGACTGCCGCTGGCGAGTAAACACTCATACTGATATCTGAATTTTTGAAGACTGCCTCGGCGGGGAAGAACCAGCACCATTCTGTCTCGTGAGTAGTCCTGGGTCACGTTGCCAGTCATTCACCGCATCCAGCCTCACTGCCGGTCGACTTTATATGCAGTGATAATCAAAATGTGTCCCTCAGTACAGATCTGTCAGCATCATCTCGACGCAGGTTCCAGCCAGGAACCCATACATACTTTTAATCCATTTTTTTCGGCCACTTACCGCAATTATCGGACATTTTACCGGACAGTTCCGCCGTCGGGAACGACGACGTCCACCATGGAATGGGCGCAGCATTGGTGACTTACGTGTGAATTACTTTATAGTGAGGCAGAATTGCGTAGTATCTATCACACTCACTCCTTCATTAATTTCGCACCGATTGCAAGACAACGTTAAGAAGACCGAGAGTGGACGCGTGCGCAGTGTCTGACAGGGCTAAACAGCCCGTCTACGCGGGCCACACCAACGACCTGGTCCCCGCTACGATGTGTACTGCCCAAATCTCGTGTGTATGAGAAAGAGCCATGCAGGCTGCATTTAGAACGAGCCACCGCACCGTTACCCGTCAGTTGGCAGCCTTCCGCACCACGACTCTCAGCGTGTTGTGATGGATTCGAGCACGTCAGATTAAATATTAGTGAGGAATACGCTCATTTCTCTGTGCAGACTGATTAAGCACTGTCAACTCTACTTTCCCCTTTCTAATGCCCCGGTCGTATATTCGAGTCAGTCAACTAGCTGTTGCTGGGATTGGTCACTGTGCCTGACGCGACGTGAAAGCGGACGCATGAGGCGTGTGACGTACACGCCTGTAGTTGTGGGCTCGCGCAAACTCAGTGCAGCCTGATAACCACTTGTCCTGAAGAAATCTGACCCCGGTTTTGAGCCACCCCACCTCCAGCGCCGCTTCTTGTTGATATCGCACACAGCGTCTAGCTAAAGAAACGCTGCCCGCGTTTTTTTATCGATTTTTCTACGACGGCATTTATCTCGGGCGTCTGACTCGGCTATTTAGTAGGTCTACCAACGTTTCACATGTGATTTCTGATATGCACCGACCTTGTTCCCCCCCCCCCCTCCCCCTCCTATTCAACTCCATCTCTCTTTACTTTAACTGGGGCCCCAGTCAGCAGGAGAAGCGTAGCGTAGAAACCAGCGCGCATTTCAGGAGATTTGTCCCACAACTACTGACTATCGAAGACCGCCCCGATGGTTCTATGTGTTTGCGGATTTCGTATTGTCTTAGCCACGGCAGTGCGGCGTCTTAAGGTTTAGCAGCTTACGGGTGATGGGGCCTCGGAGGCTTTTTGACAAAAGGGATTCTCAGTAGTTATCACCGATATACCTATTTCGAACGACTCCACGGATACCGCAGACCATTGTTGTCTACTCCAGTCTCAGCTGACCCACTAGTCAATGAGGTTTTCCGGGTTTGCTCGGTGAGTTCGTGGCGCAGCTGAGGCATTGATAAGAACAAAACGTCTACTCCTCTCTGTCCTGCTCTTTTTCCTACCTCTCTCTCCTCTCACGGCCGTTCTCGAGTCTATCTTACCGGTTCCGTTGATCCGCGTGAGGAAGCAGTCGTCTCGCGCCTGAATTTCGCCGCCATCTGAAAGATGGTTCCGTCTGCGAACCGCTTTCTAGTCCATTCTCACCGTGAAATGCCCTTGTTAGTGGCGCCTTTGAGTTCACAGCCGCGGCAGCCAATTACACTTCCCCCCACCCCCTCCTGTCCAAGGCTCTCGTCTCCTGTCTTGTTTTTCGGAAAAACACTTCTTTTCTCGTCTGTCGCCTGCCAGTATCTAAAAAGTACGCTGTACTCTCGGGGGGCTGTGCGATGCCTCCTTATATGGACTCTCAGTAAGCGCGCTTTTAGCCAAAGGACTTGCCCATCTTACTGCCCATTCCTGACGTGCCTGCCTGGGGAGGGGATGGAAAAAAATACGACGCGTTCTGCCTTTGTTGAGTCCGTCGGTTGTGCACAAAGTTGCCGCATCTCGCTCAGAGAAAACCGTTTACTGTGAGCAAAGCAGACGCCGACAACCTGAATGTGCTATACCGTTAGGTAAGACCTTATATCGTAGCCGCACCTGTTAGGGGTTAGGCTAGGGACTAGGGTTAGTGTTATGGCTTAGTGTCAGGGGTTAGGGTCAGGGGTTATTGTTAGGAGTTGGGGTTATGCTTAGCGGTCAGGGGTTAGGGTTAGGGGTTAGTATTAAACCTCCCATTACCACCGATCCGGTATGAGATCCGGTATAAGATCCGACCTACCGGCATAGGTGTCAAACAGGTGTATAACACGCGAGAGATGGAGGGTTTATGCTATTAGTTGCCTTCAGTCGGTCTGTCTGGGTAAAGAGGAGACGTGAGAGAGAGAGAGAGAGAAAGAGGTCGACCCATCGTGCGCTCATCACGCGCCTATTCGGTGCCCACTTACCCGATCATTGTAAGTCTGGAATGCATTGACATACTCACTGCGGAATAAAAGGCCGTGGTTATCAGCTGGCACGACGACACGTTCCTTTTGAAGGCTCAGCCTTGCCAGAGCTTCCTCTTAAAGTGGTGACTAAAACATCTCTCAGCCTTGTGAGGTTTGAGACACGCGGGCCCAGCTCGTGCGAGTTTTGGAGTTCGGCACGTGCATGGTACGCGTAGACGTAGATTTAATATTCAGCAGCTGCTTATACCGCCGGCTGATGCCCTTCTGACGCTGCATCGTTGCTGAGACACGGTGAACGTGAAAATGAGAGTAGGGTACATGCCGTTGAAACCTCCTTTATTATTAAAAACTCAAACCTTATCGCCCCTGGACCAACATAAATCAGTAGGAAGACCGCCTCCTCCAAATGCATTCAATGTGCTCTCACAGACTCGAATGAGGTGCTGGCAGAATAAGTGACCATGTGCGAGTTTTTATCAACTGTCTTCACAGTCCGTCTCACTGCCTTTAATAACTTGTAGCCTGAGGGGACGTAATCAACTTCACATGGCCTCAACCGTGGACTTTGGATAACTAGTTGGCGAGCATACGTTTGCTTCCGATAAATTCTTGTGAGTCCAGTACAGTTATGCGGGAACGGGGTCCATTAAAACATGTCAATGATTGGAAAAACCGACTTAAGTTCGTCTCAAAACACACTCATGTTTTGGGAATAGGAAAAGCAGGAGGGGGTGGGAAATACAGTACGTGACCTATCTCATGAAACCTGGTAACAGAATCTTATGTGAGAATTTAGGACGTTTTAAACGTTGCGCACTTTGCCTTCCCGTTCAGCTACCTATAGGAAATGTCCTCATGTTGCGCAGAAATTGTGTCCACGTAGTTTTTTGAAGCTAAATGTTCATAAATTTGGTCGGAAATGGGTGTCGCAGTATACTCGGACACTTTCCTACGCTAATACCTGTTATGGACTTCGGTTGCCCATCTGAGCGGGTTTTTCCTTGGAAGGAGAGTAATTTCCTCTAGGGAGTTTTAATAAAAAGGGGTTGCCGGACTTGAAAATTATTTTTTGTCCGATTGTAACCGTGGTAATCAACTTCCTGAAACAAACGCTATTTTGAGAGAACCAGATGTTTTGTCAATTTTTAAAATTCAGATCAGCGGATCTGTGCAATTTTGTGCCCTAACGTGCAGTAATAACGCACACAGGCAATACTTCATCAAAATGGACAAAAAATGTTTTGCCGTTTGGATAATCCTACGTGTTGTCACAGGAACGACCACCACCGAAGTTTGATTTTCAGCATTGAACATATTAAATATTGCATTTTGTGCAGTCTTGCTTCTGCACATACCTAGTTCAGAAAGGTAACGAGCAAAACATTAACATCTTCAACACAATATCAATGTATATATAGCCACTCTGCCGTGCATTCATAATCGTAGAACGGAGTCTAAAGTTGAGCCCAAACAATTCAAATAGCCGCAATATAAAGAAAAAGGCCTGTTCTTGCGTTTGCGGTCGAAAAATATCAGCATCCTTCAGCAAAGTGAAAGAAACGGCCGAAGGTGTGAATTTTTTTCTTGGCCTCATTCTGTAAATAAATTAAAGTACTCACACATGCGTCAGTGGAATACAGTATCAAAGCAACCCTCATAGAGGTAATTTATTACAGACAGTTTTCTGCTTGATCTGAAGCATATTCACTGTTGACTGTTGTTGTGGACTTCAGTTTTATCGGACGATGAGGGTACCTGTTTTCGTGAGTCTTCAAATGCGACCCAGATGACATTCTAAATGAAGAACAAGGCCCAAACACTCGCTACTTCGGTAAATGCCTCCAAGAAGTAATTTATCTTATAGTTTTTTAACAGACGCATAATAGATGATCTGTCCTTTTATGCGATCGGATGAAAACACTGAAAATCGCGAAATATTCATCGATAATTCAAGGCCGATCTGGAACCCAGCGCAATTCTGAACAAACGAAAAGTACAAATTAATTTAACGGCAGAAAAGCCCGCCTTATAAACGCAAATTGGTATGCCTACGATTACACACGCCAATTCCATTTTAAATTATTTGGCACTTATCGGAGCGGCAAAATGTGACCTTATGAAAACTTTTGTTCCTATTTATGCTTTTATATTTACTCAGTTTTGTCCATGGGTAAACGTTTCAAAAATTTAAAAATGAAGTTTACTAAATTGCAAGCATTTTGACGCTTTCGGGATTTTGCAATTTTCAAAATAATTGACGTTTCTAAACAAAGCAACATTGTCTTTAGTATTTATATACGCTTTTAATTCTCTTAAAGTTGTGCTTTATTAACATATATACTGGGTCCACGGATTGTCGTCGGTTTGCGAGTGATTAGCAATCATTCGTAAATTTCGACACATTTCATGAGTTAGGTCACCCACGGTGCCTTAAATGTCAACATAGTATTTCTATTAATTATGTGAGTCTGGTAGTCATCTGGTGGATTCTAAATGGATTACTTAGGAAATATTGCTTGGGCAATTAGCTTACTGTATCAGATTTGGTGGATTCCAGACGTCGCAGTAGGTTGGGCGGGTAACTTGATCCAAATGTGATTAAGCTCACGTCTTCCGTTGGGGCCTCGTAGCTCAGGTGGCTAGAGCGTTGGCTAAAACCCCCCCCCCCCTTGCTGTCGTGGGTTCGAACCCCACCGGGCGCCGAGTTTTCACAGTTGGGTCAAAGCAATTGTTGAAAATCTTCCAAAACATCCATGAACTAAATATTAAAAATTGACATTCAACCGTAAGTCGGATTCTCTCACTAGAGAACTAAAGCTGCCGACGGTTGAAATGGGTTTGCGTGTCCAGAATTAATGATAGCCCGAGTGATCTATATTGATTTAAATAAAATGCATACCCCTGAAAAGGAGGACAACAGTAATTTAAGCCCCTTGGGATTAAATACTCCTAAATGGAAAATATTCGCCAACTGCGAACCAACGTTTTGCATCGCTTTTAGATCCCTAACCAAGGAGCCTCCCAATAACTCTTGATGTCAAATCCACTTACAAATCAGGTGGTTTGAGTGATTAACAAAAACAAAACAATTGGCGTAATCAAGTTCCGTACACTTTGAGTGTTCTTCCATTAATGTATCACTGGTGCGCATGGAAAACTGTGTCTTCCGCGTATCTGCGGTGATCTGATCAAGCAGGTTAGGAAATATTCCGTTACATTTATATATATTTCATGAGTTAGGTCACCTACTTTAGGAGTCAATGCTAAAGGCGGGGTGAGAGCGAAAGGGCACGGACAGGTACATGACTGAATGCAGTTCTTTTGCGCGCACAAGACCGACTTTCGTGACCTGATAGCGTCCGCTTTTGTTGTTGATAATAGACAGCAGCTTACGGTGGCTCGATGACATCTTATAGATCACGCGAAGTGCTTTGCTGGGGTCCACAGGATGCTCGGGATCAACGGCATGTGCGAGGATGGGGCTGTTAATGCTCCCAGTTTCGCCTTTACCCAGCCACGTCGGGAGGTGTTCTCGTATTCATTTGGATAGGTGCCGATTCATGCGACCAATATAACCTGCACCAGAGGAGCAAGTGGAGGAGTAGATTTTCATTGAGGTGGTCTGAGATGGCGACCTATTCTTACCTTCCCGCTTAAAATAAGGTTGATGAAGAATAATATTCGAACGCTGGCTGCTGGGAAGGCTCGTAAGAAAGCTTGACCAAGGCGTCTCTTTAGGATTTCCCTCGCAGCATCTCCTGGAAAAGGGACTTTGAGGGACAGCTTTTTCTCTTCGGCGGTCCTTCTGCCCGGTTTTTTTCGGTAGTTCAGCAATATTCTTTGCAAAAAACCCTGTATGGATACCATTTTCGCAAAGCAAGTCCTAACTCTTTCCAAGTTTCTCGATACTATCTGTTAGGCAAATTTTCCTAGCTCTTTGCGCAAAACATCGGACTAGAATTCGTTTTTATTGGAGGAGCACGAAACTGCCATAGTTCATATATGGCCCGGACCAGGTTTTTCTTTAAATAAAGTCACCCTCCTACGCTACTGTCAAGTCTCCTGTCGAGAAAGACATCTAAGAATGGAAGCGAACTAGCCGTTTCATTTTCAACGTGAACCTGATCGACGGATGTGCCTGATTTGGGCATCATCCACACATTTAATTATCATCTGCGGAATTGCGCCAAGCGACGTTTCCTTGCTTATCTTCAGATACCAATAGCTGATTGTGCACCCTTGTCACGTTAGTCATCCTCTGGTTTGACCTGGCTAAATGGAACAGGCCGCTGCATAAAGATGTCGAATTGTTGTGTCAGACCTAAAGGTGGAATCGACCGCGCGTGTGCTGCGCAAGAAAACGGTCAGCCACTGCGCATCTCCGGGCGACTTGACTAAATCTTGCCATTAGCACATGACAGCGCGGAAAAAGAATACCCCTTCCCGTGCGACTATTCCTCACTCCAATACTTTTGACGTGCCAATCGGTCCGACAACTGGGCCTTCCGGTCAGGCTCCATCAGCTCCCTTACGCTGGTAATACAACAACTCACGCCGATGTTAAGTCCAAACTCGGGCTTCCGGGAAATCAATGTACCGGAAGTCAACTGCCAGTCCATTCTTTATCACAGTAGCTGCTCTTGACAGGCAGACCGTGAGTTGCCTACGTGGAAGCAGTCACTGACTGATTCGTTTACGCACGACTAAAGAGGCGGTTTTCCAACGTTCCACTCTTTTCTGTCCATGTGTTGACATCAACTACGGATTGACACAATGCAAATACCTACGCAGAGCTTCAATAACTGGCTGGAAGGTCTCCCTCGCAGTAAGCTACTGGTTTCTACCAGTGACCTGAGATGATCGAGTTGGGCCAATCGACTCCTTATTGGCTGGCTGTCATGGGTTTTTGTCATCGTTTCACAGACCACAACAGGTTGCTTGTCGCCAACACTTGCTTTTGACATCACCGCAAACACTTTCTGGCTGGGTGTTCCAGTAGTTGTAGTGAGTTCCCTAAACTCTAGTCAGCTCAAGTTTTCCTATCTGGGCGCATGGTAACAGCCCGATCTGTGGCGTTGAAACTAGCATTCTCTGTCGATACACATTAGTTATTTGTTTATGGAGGGAAACGGCCAAGGCTGATCCATTGGTTTTTCGAAGCAAACAAGATCCGAATTGGCAGTAGAGATCGTGGGCAGACAACTGCATTAAACCGAACTCATCTAAGATGTGGTAGCAGGCGGGCTTGAGTGGGACGCCGACCCATATAATTATTTTCAGTTCAATCGCACGTTAGAATCTCGGTTAATGTTTTTATGAAATACTTCGCCTTCTGTAAGTTCGCAGGTGTCATTGGAGTTGAAGAAACCTGCTCCGCTCCAACCCCGTTACTTCAACCACTGCAGCCAAGCTAACCGGTCAGACCTACTGGATCTGACTTATCGAGCACAGGCCTACTCAACCCATCCAATCTGTTCCTTTTAAGACCCAAGTCCTCTGTGGTCCTGAGTGTTTTCCAGTTGAACGGACTGTTTTTCCCCCTTTTTTCGTTTACAACACCATCCAAGCATAACGTTTGGGACATCACCGCCTCCCTGCCCCCCGGCCAGGAGAGGGACGTGTTATTTTTCTTCTTTTTTTCCACGAACCAGCAGTTCCCCTTTCTTACATCTGGGCTCTCCTTCCTGTGTAAACATAAGTGTCGCCAGTCCGGCTTCTTCGCCTGTGTCTTTGCCGGACTTTCGAGGCGCCACCAGCCGATATGGCACCCCCCCGCCTCATGTGTGGCCTGCTTCGCCGGGGCGGGGGGGGGGGCAAGGGCGTTCAGCCTCCAGGGGTTTCGTTGCTCACGCAAAACGGCTTCTGACGACACAAAGGCCATAACGACTAGACGCGTTCATTCATACAAACGGTCGCGAAACAGAGTTTAGGGGTGTCGGCGGAGGTTGACTCCACGCACGCCGGTAAAGCAGAGTGGAGTGTTCAGTCTGGGTTCACGTAAAGACAGCTAAATCGAAATATTCATCGGCAAAACGTCCGGACCTTAAATGCTCACGCACGTCCGCGTGCAAACACGGAGAGCATTAAGGCAGTCGGGTGATGAAGATTGACTAACAAACAGGTTGTTCAGGCAGAATGATATTACCGACAAAGACAAGGGAGACTGGAATGGCCATTTCTGGCTTATTAGCCGTCGTCAGCCAGCCATACCCAAGCCCGAAGTGTGGAACACCCGAGCCTCGAACTCGCGACCTGTTGGTTTAGAAGTCAACGCCTCTACTCACCGGGCCACGAGCCCGTTGCCCTGTCGGTTTTCGATCGGGAATATACAGTGGTAGGGGGCGCTCACCGATCGTTCATACGGAACTCACTCGTTCCGTTGTGCCTTAAGGGCTCTCTCTCGAGCCCAACCAGCAGCCGCACAGCGGCGCATGATATATAGGCAGAATGATATTACCGACAAAGACAAGGGAGACTGGATCTGTTCAGGATCTCTCACCGCACCCCGTGCTGGTTGTAAGCAGTTTTTTGTTTACTGCAACAGGTGTTTATTCAACAGCGTAGCTTTTTGACCGTCTGCAAAAGAATTGACGGATAGTAGATGTGGCCTGGATAGTGTTTTTGGTCCCGGGACCTCCTTCCACACCAACAAGTTTGATAGTTTTGCCTATTATATGGCTGTTATTAGCGTCTGGCAGTCATTGATAGGGAGACCTTTCACTCCTGTTGTGTCGGATGACTGTACAAGCGGAACATGTACCGTATGCGACCGTTACTTTCGTAATTGGAGTGTTTCGCACTAAAGCCTGGCCTAGAACAAGAACAAGTAACCGCAGAAACAAATGTATTTTACATTTGGGACTCAAAATTCATATTAGAAAGGAACTATTCAATATGAGAGCCATTGATAGCGATGGCTTCTTCGATCCTCGGCCTGAATTTGGAGCACGTGTTCCTGATGTACCCCGGTGGCATCTGGTTCCACTCTCTAGCAATGGAGACCTTCAAGTCCTCAATGCTATTGTGAGGCTTTTTGCAGGCCTTCTCCTTGAAATATGCTCAAATGTTGTAGTCGGGGGGATTTACGTCTGGTCAGGATGGTGGCCACATATCCTTGGGCCAGGAATAAGGCCTGTGGTCTTCCAGCCACTTCTGTGTCTTCCGTGACGTATTTGGAAACGCGCCGTCTTGCTGGAAGACCACATTATCGTCTGGAGTGTAGTTCGAATCTATCCAAGGCTTGACATACTTCTGAAGAACATCCAGGAACCGGTCTGTGTCCACTTTGGCCCCTGCCTTGATGAACGCAGGGGGCATGACTTTGGCATATGAAGCAATCGGGCTAACGACCGCCACAGAGGCAGATTGTTTGGTTTGAAACTCGAGCTTAACCTTCTTAGGTATCTCTGACCTCCAGAGGGCTTATGTGGCGATCTGTTTGACTGCCGGACACCGAATCGACCGCGAAGAGTTTTTGTCGGAGTAGAGCACCGGCTGTGGCCCCATCCTGAGGAAGCTGACGATTCTCTTACTTCCTTCCTGCCTCTTCTCTTTCACAGTCTCAGTAACGAGGTGATTTGTGATCCTTTTTCACGAAATTCCTGACCGTGTGCTCCGCCACCTCAAGCTCGATAGCCATCTTCCCCATGCTCCGGACTAGATTGTAACGAATTCCATCCCGGACAGCCTTTATAAAACGAAGGGTTCGGGCTTTTTGTTTTCCCACTACTAGGCAACTTTTTGATGTGGCCAAACTTCTAATGACTCTTGTCCTGGCCATTTCCAACTTGGCGGCGATGTCTGTGGGAAAGATGCCAGTGAGAATGAGTTTAATAACAACTTCATTATCTTTTTTCATGGCAAAATATTAAAAAAACCTTTTCCAGGAAATTGTTATTTTATTGTTAGCACGGCATTCTAAAGAAAAAAACATAGATTTCAATACGAAAATTTTTCGAAAAGTAGCGGCAAAACTATTACGAAATTTACGGTCCCATACAGTACGACATTAGACGATGTGTCTACAGCGCGTGACCGATCTCATGAAATATTGGCCGAAATTTTGGAATGCGTTTTCGATTGGGAAGGATTAATTGGGTGGGTTTGTAATCTTGATTAATATGCATCATACTCCTATAGCATGCAGGACTCGCCAGGATGTCGGCTTGTAAATGCACTTTTTTGCCTCCTGCCAAAACCGCATTTGGTAAAAATTGACTACTTAAGTATCACGCATTTTTCCTATTGATTTTTCATGGTCTTAGAGAGGCATATATGATTTTTCTTACGCGGAAAGCATGCACCTTGTAGACAGAAATCGCTAACTGTTAATGCAAGAGCAGATCAGGCTCAAAATTATTCAAAAAGTGACAACTTTATTAACATCCAAATATACCCTTTTTGAGCATAAAATATGAAGGCAATGCGGTTTTCTACCAAAGGAGTAAGAAGCATATTTTTGTGCATGTTTTCTTCAAACTGTATTTTAATTTATATGGCCATCGAAAATCAATAGTAAAATGCGTGCCATTAAGTAGTAATTGTTTACCAAGTGCGGTTTTCGCAGGAGGCCAAAAAGAAGTGCATTTAAAGGCCGATATTCTGGCGAGTCCTACACGCTATAGAATTATGCTGCATCCCCACCTAAGTAATCCTTCCGAATCGAAAACGCATCCCAAAATTTAGGCCAATATTTCACGAGATCGGTCACTCACGGTAGGTTGAAGTGTCTGCGCCGCGGGGCCGCCACAAAACCGGCGATGCTACTGCGCTGCACCCCGACAAGGATCCAGGCGGTGTCAGACACGTCGTAGATCGAGGCTTCATGCTGTGTTATTTCGCCGTGTGGCTCCTCCGCCGCATGTGTGATCGGAGCACAAGATTATCACGGCGCTCTGAGCGTCATGCCTTGGCAGGTTTCCAACTGACGGTGAAACTCAGACCTCGCTGTCAACACCGTGTGTGTTTGGGTCGAATGGCTTACTGGTGTAGAATGAGAGTCAGACCTCTGGCGCTCACACGAATGTGAGCTGCATGCCGCCCATCCCCTTTTGTGTGAAATCCTGGTGTTTAGGAGGCCAGGTCGTGTGTGTAGCACGCGCAGACGGGGTCAATAGTTCTGTCAGCCATTGCGCCTATTCCCCGCACCAAACGACTTACCGACTCGGTCGGTGGCTGGGGCCTGGAAATAGAGTGAGGTCGACGATTCGACGCATTATCATCACAATAAACAATCTGAGGCGCTTGGAACCATTACGATGCGCTAAAAGCCGTGGCTTGAACCTCTCAGCCGGCCCCTTGTGTGTTTGCATGAAGTGGCGGACTGGTGGAATGATAGGGAGGCTGCAATGTCTCCCTCTTGATGCGGCCTCTGTGGCACTCCCACTCCGTGAGATCCAAGCCGCCCTCCCCTCGTCTCTTGTGCGTAAAGTCCTGGTCAGGTGTTTGATGCGGACTAGAGGGTGTGACGGTACGTCTAGATGCGGCTATTCACTGTGCCACTCACTTGCGCCCTCTCACACCCCCAGTCTTCTTTACATTTTCTCTTGGCCCAGGTAGGGAAGGAGGAGGGAGTGCGTCAGAAGAAACAGTATATTCCTGTTCTAAAAGTCCTTTTTGAGGCCTTCTTCTCGTAGCACTTGGGTCTAGCGTTTCCAAACTACCAGTCGTACACTTTCCACTCAAGGGAAATCATGCATTTCTTTGTGCTGCTAGGGTGTCATTTAATGGTAGGGCAATTTTGCAATGAATGTGGACAACCACTTATCCTTCACGATTAGTATTGGTAAATGGGAATGTACGATGATTTCATGGTCTCCAAAGTCTATTAGTTATGGACTTTTTTAACTGCCAAATTTTAGGTTCACCGGATGTAAGGCCTGAATAAGACATGCCTTACTGCAAGCTGAGTACATAAAAAGACATTTCTATGCGGACTCTCTGGACACTAAGTTTGCATTTATAAGCCACCGAAAATTAATAAAAAGCGTCCTTTTACGTGGCAATGTACTAGCAAGTGCAATTTTCGCACTGGCAGAAAGACGCGCACTCGAAAGCCGGCATCTCGGCGCGACTGAAGTAACTTGGATTATGCTGTACGATAACCAGTATTACAACTCTATGCTATCTCTTCTATCCTAGTCACAGTTCTAAACTTATTGGCAGAATGGTATTACCGACAAAGACAAGGGAGACTGGAATGGCCATTTCTGGCTTATTAGCCGTCGTCAACCAGCCATACCCAAGCCCGAAGTGTGGAACACCCGAGCCTCGAACTCGCAACCTGTTGGTTTTGAAGTCCACGCCTCTACCCACCGGGCCACGAGCCCGTTGTCCTGTCGGTTTTTGATCGGGAATATACAATGTTAGGGGGCGCTCACCGATCGTTCATACGGAACTCACTCGTTCCGTTGTGCCTTAAGGGCTCTCTCTCGAGCCCAACCAGCAGCCGCACAGCGGCGCATGATATATAGGCAGAAGGACATTGCCGACAAAGACAAGGGAGACTGGAATGGTCATTTCTGGCTTATTAGCCGTCGTCAGCCAGCCATATCCAAGCCGCTGTGCGGCTGCTGGTTGGGCTCGAGATAGAGCCCTTAAGGCACAACGGAACGAGTGAGTTCCGTATGAACGATCGGTGAGCGCCCCCTACCACTTAACTTATTGTTTTATGTGGTACACCACCTGATGTTTGCCTCATCAGTCTGCATTTGGTTGCTGAGTGGCAAGTCTGACAGGAACAATTATGAGCCACTTTTATGTGATAATAATCTATCTGTCCATTTTTAAATCTCTGAAATCCACAGAAATCCTTTCTTGTCCCATGGGATTACACGACACTTTGTCGGAGTTGTTATAATTTAATTCTCGCCGTACGTTTCCTCTGGCGGAATAAGAGAACGGTCGGGAGAGGGGAGAAGCGAGACCTGCTATCGCGACAAGGAGGCAGACAACTTTCGCTGCCGTCACTTGACCATATAGGCGATCCGGGATTCAGACGGCTTATGCGTCCTGGGGTCGCTTCAGTGCACGTCATGAGTTGTTGTCCCTGCCAATATCACTTCACGGAATCAGAGCAGGTAGATGGTGAGTCCTTATTGCGTCGGAGTGCACAAGCGCTTGGTGCTGAACCGTGACAGGAGTTAGATGCGCGTGAAGGCTCCGCCGCTGATCGGTCGTCCTGACAACTCTCACGAGGAAGTTACCAGTGGCGGCTACGATCAAAGCAAGTGGACGTATGCATCCGTCATGGACAAGAGGTCATGCGTGACCTTGTATTAACGTTCCTCCCGAGTTGCTTGCAACCCCATGAGGGTGTTCTACCATCATAATTTCGCACGGTGCATATGAAGGCGAATGCAGGGCAAAATGTAGGCAGAATGTCTGTTGAGGGTGAAGCGGAGTAGTATGTGCTTAAGTGTTGCATGGATTACTGCGATAAGTGTCTTGTGGGTACCTTTTCGGAAATGTACACAAACAAAAGATTTGGAAAATCCCCATGGCGAGTATACGTTTTCTTTCGGTAAATTCTCATCAGGCTAGTGGATGCAAAAACATGTCAGTGATAAAAGAAATCGACTAGAGTTCGTCTTAAAGCACAGGCGATGAGTGAGAGTATGGGAGACATGGCGGAGGGGAGTGAGAGGAAAAAGCAATCGATGCCAGGGACGGGGTGATAGCGGAAGGGCGCCGAGAGTTGCAAAGTGAGCCGACCTTTTATGACCATGGTAGGTGCGGAGCCTGAAGTCGGTTCTTCTGCGCACACAAGATCAGCTTTCGTAACCTGATGGCGGCCGTTTCTGCTGTTGCTGATAGGTGCTGACCCATTAGCTTGAAGTTGTTCGTTTGGACATTATAAATCACATTGGGGTCCACACGACGTCCGGAACCAACAATATGCGCGGGAACGGCGCTTTTAATCCTCATAGTTTTGCTTTTATTCCAATTCTGCGGGGAGGCGTTCTTGTATTCTCCTGGATAGGCACCGGGTAACAATCGGGAAATGGCACCCAAAAAAATCCGCCTAAGCAAAGCAGCCTGTCTTACGGGACAGGTGGTAATAGGGGTTTTTATGGAGGCTGGCTGGTCGGGATGTACGATACTAGCCGACAGAAAGCCTTATTTGAACAGGTGAATGATCGAAGTTGACCCGCTCTCCGTTGCGTTATTACAAAATGGGTCGCCAAAGCAGTATAGTGGTAACGGACGAGTGGAAGGCGTATAATCTTCTTCCCTCAGAAGGTTATCTACATTTCTCTGTCAACCACCCAAAGAACTTCTAGGACCCTAACACCGGACGGCACACCAATGCTAGTGAGGCATACTGGAGTAGACTGAAAAGGAAACTCCACGAGGGAGACCCTGTATGTGGTCGAGCTGTGTGAGCTCACATTAACGAAGTGCGGTATCCTCTTTGGTTTGGCCTCAATGCCATGTCTTTGACAGATGCCTGGGAACTGTTCCTGTCCCATGTTGTGCAGATTTATCCTATTTAGAAGTGATTTTGTTTTGTAATAAACTGCTATAATGCGAGTGTATGCCGTATATTCAGGTGTATGTTTGTAACGATGAGGAAGGTAGGGTAACAGCGACCATCGTCCATGTAACCTCCTGCGATGTTCGTTCGGCCAGCCCATGTTAGGCCGTCGGGGAAAGTCCAAGTAGAGCGTGAAAGTAGGCCTGAAACCGCTGATATAGCCTGAAGGCGTTTGAGTACACTGTTAAAGGTATTATTTCTAGGTAAGGGATTTTTTGGGTGCCATCTCCCGATTTTTACCAGGCACCGACTTGTGCGGCCAATATAGCCTACTTAAGAGATGCAAGTAGAGGAGTAGATACGCATTGATGTGGTCCGAGCAAAAGGTATCCGGATTGGAGTCCTGACCTTGCCTCCACTTTTTGTTTATTGCAGCTTTAAATCGGATTATCGCTAAATGCGGAAATTTGAGTTTGCAGGAACTGTGATCTCTGTGACATGAGTTTGTTTGCCTGGCGTTTCAGATTCACACTCAAATCACATACTGAATGAAATAATTGACAATGTTTCGCACAAGTTTCGCAGTATCTGTTGACTGCAGTTGCTATGTCTCACAAACCTATCAGAATTAGCGGATTCCGCATTCATCGCGGGTGGTTGAACTTGGTACAATAACCTTCTGACAACTCGCAGCTGTGATAGGGGTTGCTGTAAGTTTATCCCATCGCGTTGGTTGCTTTGTGCTGGGATTTCTGGCACACTCCTGCCAACGTGATCTTTACCTCACGCATTCTCTGGCAGCGCGTAAGAAATAAAATTCTTCTTCCTTCGGATTGCTCCGCAAACTATCATTTTGACATCGAAAATTACGTGGCGAGGCACTGATGAACTTTGGTTCGATGAAGTACTTATGACCCATCTGGTAGACCCCAGTGGTGGACCAACTGCGCCAGGCTTTCCTGGACTGACTGCAAAGCAATGCGTGTAATTGCTGGTGACATGCCTGACGAAGCATGTCGCATTCATTGAGCATGATGGAAAAGTAACTATATAAGGTTTGGATCCCCTCTGTTAGGAACTCCTTAATGCTTTTACCTTCTGCTGGCGGCGTTATGTTATTTCTATCATCTTCTTTCCTAATCTTTGTCAGCCAAAGGCGAATTCGTTGTCTCCTGAAGCCCTCACAGTTGACCACCTTGAACGAAAATCTTGCAGTGGCCGTCTGGTTTGCTGCCCGAGGTCATGGTCGTCTAGTAACCAGCAAATCAGAACAAGGCATCTCCCAAACGCTTGAAACTCCTCCCTATACCTCACCGGCAAAGGTAAGCTGTCTCCTCCTCCTCCTCCTCCTCCTCCTCCTCCTC
>CACRXP010000106.1:800359-814959 GCA_902702965.1 Spirometra erinaceieuropaei | reverse complement strand
AATGTGCGAAAACTAAGGGGCAACGGAGAGATTGTAGGTAAGTATCGTGGTTTGTTTTAGTGGGTGATTGGCCCATCGAGGTCATTGAAACTGAACCGCCCAAGAATTTGACTAATAGGAAGCAAGTCGCAGATGAAAGTTGTAGGAAATGGTTGCCGAATTACACTCTAACCCTAAAAAAGCAATACTGAACCCTAAAGCCTGACATTAGACCTTTACCATAAGCTCGAACCCCGACCCTAACCCCTAACCCTAAACCTTAAATCCTAACCGCGAAACCCGAAACCGGTAAGATCGCAGTTGGTAGCCAGACATTATACGGCGATACTGTCGGCGTACGTACTTGTTATCATTAGGTGTGCTTATCTTGTCTAGGGAACTTGTTACCAGTAGGTGTGCTCTTACTGAGTTAGGCAGGTCGCCCGTTTCGGTCAGCTGTTGGGTTTTGTGAGGGTTGCGGTTAGGCGTAGGTTACGTTTTAGGAGTAGGGTTTGCGTTTTAGGGTCTGGTTTCAGTGTTAGGGTTAGGGTTTAGGTTCCCGTTAAGGTTCCCCTTAGGATTACGGTTAAGGTTAGGGTCAAAGTTAGGGTTAGGATAAGCGTTGGGTTTTAGGATTTTGGTTACGGTTCGGTTTTGAGGCTTAGTTTTAGGCTTTAAGGTTGCGGTCAGAGTTGCATATTAGGGTTCAGTGTAAGGTTTAAATTTCTTCCATTATTCCACCTATCTAAAACTTTCCAGCACTTTCCCTGGTAACTTTACTTTTACCCAGAAACCCCAGCATTCCTCCACCAGCCCTTCCATTTACCCCACCCATATAACCCTCTTCCCCACCATTCCCGTACGACAGGGACCTGGCTGTCTACCTCCCCATTCCTGGCTACCAACGGCGTTCTAACCCCGAAACCTAACTTAGTTGTGAATCATCATCGCAGCAGCCCGCGAAGCAATTCAAATTGAGGGTATCCACAAGTAGTACTACGCCCGCTGAAATCAATAAGAGTACGAAAGTGATAATTTGTTGACCAGACAGGACAACCTTTTCGAGCTGCCCCTCTACAGTAGGAGAAGAACAAAGCTATTGCGCCAGTAATATTTACAGCTCGCTGTTCTTTGCACCTGATGTAAAACCCGTCTGACCAGCGTCCTTAAACAGGAGCAAAACAATCTTATACTCTAATCCCACTATAACGACAAAATCGGCCTCTGGTCACTTTGGTGGTGCAGGCGTTGTTATTTGGCAGGATATCGTCTTTGAGACGGAAGAAGGGGGAGGCATCGAGTGCGGGAGGTGACTTCCTGTAGACAGCCAGACAGGGCAGGTGTTGGTCGTGTGTGGTTGAACGAAGGAAAACGTGCGTGCGCCCAACTTTTCTAACAGCTCAATCAAACAACTGGTTTCGTCACGCCTTGCAGTCGCAGACGCCATTTAGACTTCCAGGTAGTCTGCCCGCTGTTTGGGTTGGTTTTTTTTTAAAACTTTTTGATTGCCTGTGACGGCCGCAGGAGGTGCTGTTAAGTGGTTTTCGCTCATTAATAACTATTGCCTTTTTTGTATACCCAGCGACTGTTGGTTCACGTGTACTGCCCGCTACAGTGCGCAAGACGGTTGATCGCTGTTGAGCTGAGGCTTGCTCCTACTCCCAGGTGACTAGTGTCTCCTGATGGGTTCGGAAGTAGCTTTAAGCCGCCTCCGTTCCTAGTCTACGTGACAATTAGGTCCGGGATCTTCCGGGAGCACATACCCATTCCCTGCGGGTCCCTGACGGCGGCAGTATACTTTCTTTTGCCAGTTGAGGATGTCTTGGTGATAGCGGTACTTCTTAGTCAATTAAGGAAGGTTTATCGAACGCGAGCAGCGCTCTCCACCGACCCTTCACAGTCTACCCTGCCACATTGCAGTTCTACAGGACAGTCTTCTATTTGGAGGGGGAAGTTTACTGACCTCACGTTTCGGATTCTCCCTTGAACCCATCATCAGAGACAGTTGCAGATGGGTTCGAGTGAGAATTCGAAACGTTAAGTCAGTGAACTTCCTTTCCCAGTGGTCGAATCTTCTTCTAAACTGCTTCCTGGAACTCGCCTATTCGCTTCTATTGGCAGCCTTCCACGTAATAAAACCTTTTCTGACAGGCATCTGACTGCTGTGTATATCACACTACTGGCTTCAAACATTGAGAATGTTAACTAGAGCATAAACTACTGTTGCGTTTGAGAAAACCTACTAAATGCATGAGTGGACTGAGATGCATGAATGCGTTTGTTGGGTTTTGCGTCGGTCGACCCTGCTTCACCCATGAGGCTTCAGGAAACTAAATGGTCATTTTCACTTCACCAGTCTACTACTGCCCCGTAAACAGCATGTTTGCTCTCCACGATGAGCTTTTTAAGCGTCCTCGCGAGTTATCGTCGCGCGAATCAAAATTTTAAAAAATCATCTAGGACAGCGCCAGAAAGAAGGATCTTTTTCACACATGAAATCCAAAGGGCAAAAAAGAGACAGGACCCAGCAAGCGTGTCGGGCAACCATGCGATGGAACTCACTTGTCATTGCCGTCGAAATTCCCGAGGCATTTTTTGCATTACTAGGTGGCGCTAAACTGGGTCTCAAAAAGGCATGCTGTTATCTGTGTTATTTGCAGTATGGAGACATTTAAAAGGTGATCATTTTTACTTTGCTATTTTAGCTGCGTAAATTCACCCATATTCTGCTGACGTTTCACCGTTTCGTTGATTTTTTGAGCTTATTTGTTTTTCAATGCAGGATTTTTTGCTAGACACAAAGCGTTTTGCAAGTCCTCTCTACTCCGTAATATGACATGCGTCTTCAATTCTGCCTGAGGTCTTCAAACTTCACTGTTTTCTACTTTTTTTCTAAAAATCTTTGACAGTTCGCTTTACCTGCTTGTTAGGAGGCCTTTTGTTTTTCATAAAATATTGAAATACGTCAGGATCCTGCAGCGTTACCTGTAAACAGTATTGACAAGCCTACCGAATTGAGACTGAGCCTCGCATAGTTGCGATCTCCTTCACAACCACACTTTTCCCTAATTTAAAGGGCAGATCTTCGAGAAGACACAGTTTCCTCCAAAGAGGGAGTAGAATAAGGCTGCGCTTTGTTGCACGCCTCCGCGAAACTATCGCCGGAATCCACCTTGGTGTTTTTTCTACCCTGAAAAGATTATAATCCGAAGGCCGGCTTCCTGTCGTGCGGCTATTGTTTCTTGCTGCCCAGTTTACAGATAGCGTTTCCTGCTAATTAGCTGTCCAGACCAATTTCGCGGATATTTCTCCCCCAGTGGTAACAATTGGGAGATGGCACCCAAAAAATCCGCCTAACCAAAGCAGCCTGTCTTAAGGGACAGGTGGTAATAGGGGTTTTTATGAGTGGTGGCTGGTCGGGATGTACGATACTAGTCGACGGATAGGCTTATTTGAACAGGTGAATGATCTAAGTCGACCCACTCTCCGTTGCGTTATTACAAAATAGGTCGCCAAAGCAGTATAGTGGTAACGGACGAGTGGAAGGCGTATAATTGTCTTCCCTCTGAAGGTTATCTACATTTCTCTGTTAACCACTCAAAGAACTTCAAGGACCCTACCACCGGACGGCACACCAATACCATTGAGGCATTCTGGAGTAGACTGAAAAAGAAACTCCACAAGGGAGGTCCTGTATGTGGTCGAGCTGTGTGGGCTCACATAGGCTAAGTAGAGTATCGTCTTTGGTTTGGCCTTAATGCCACGTCTTTGACAGATGCCTGGGAACTGTTCTTTTCCCATGTTGTGCTGACTTATCCTATTTAAAAGTGCTTTTGTTTTGTAATAAATTGCCATAATGCGAATGTATGCCGTATATTCAGGTGTACGTGTGTAACGATGGGGAAAGTTGGGTAACAGCGACCATCGTCCATGTAACCTCCTGCGATGTTCGATCGGCCAGCCCATGTTAGGCCGTCGGGGAAAGTCCAAGTAGAGCGTGAAAGTAGGCCTGCAACCGCTGATATAGCCTGAAGGCGTTTGAGTCTACTGTTAAAGGTATTATTTCTAGGTAAGGGATTTTTTGGATGTCATCTCCCGATTGTTTCCCTCCCAGTATATCCTGTTTAGAGATTTTGGCCAAGTTTACACTAGTTTGAGTCCCAGGTGATGTTGAAAGTACACAACCAAGCAGGCAAATTCGGTACGACTAGGGTCTTGGGGATTACGTATTACATAATCCCACGTTATGCGAAGTATAGACCGAGATTTTTAGCACACAACAGTATTCATGTGAGAAACCATTCATGTCAGTTAGAGGTGCGAAAATTCCCAGGGCGACATTCAGAAGTTCAGTTGGCGAACGCACGCTTGCTTTCCATAAATTCTCGCTAGGCCAGGGCATTTATGTGGGAACGGAACAGATGTAAAAACCTTTCAAGGATTAGAGAGATCGATAAAAAATCTTCATAAAACACAGCCGGGGTTGTGGGAATATGAGGGGAGCGGGGGGGGGAGGTAAAAACAGTCAATGCCAGGGACGGAATGATAGGATAATACAAGAACTTCGGCAGTTTCGTGCCTCTTCAGAAAAAATGAAATCTAGTCCGGTGTTTGGCTCAATGGGCTAGAAAAATTGCTTCTGCAGATAGCATCGAGGAGGCGCACAGGCAAATCGTGGATTTTCTTCGCGAAAACGGGTATTCCGGCAGATTTGTTGCAAACAATATTGCCAAGCGACCGGAACAACCCACCACACTGGTTGCTGGAAAGAAAACGCTGTTCTGCAACGCCCTTTTTTCAATGGGAAGCTCTGAGTGAACTCCTAGGCAGACGCTTTAGTCAAGCTGTCTCACGAACCTTCCCAGCAGCAAGCGCTGGAGTACTTTTCTCTACTAAACCTATTTTATGCGAGGACGGTAAGGATAGGTTGCAAACTCAGGCCACATCAGTGTGGCAACCATCATTGTCAGGTAATGAAACGGTTAGATGGTAGTTGGTAGCCCTCCCGGTGCCGAAAACTCCCACCTACCCGTCTTACGGGACCGGTGGTAATAGGGGCTATACGGGTGGGGCAAATGAGTGGAGGCGTAAATGGCGCTTGTAGTGTATGCCTGAAATTGACGCTCCCGCTAAAGTGAAAGCCTAATTCAAATAAGGTGAAAAATGCAAGAAGGGTATGGAAATGAGCATGGTCAATTAGAACGGTATGCGGAATAAATGCCGCATTGCTCCAGATTGGAAAGAATAGCAGCGGAAGGTGAGCAGCAAATGGGAAGAAGGCTGTGTGTCTTAAGGTCATTCCGCAGCATGTGCGATAGTACTCAAACCGACAGAATGGACATGAGAACACGATCATCAAGCAGCGGCACGCAGGCCGGCATAACACAAGCGGGGTAAGACTTTAATGCCAAGAATATCTTTGGGCGTAAGAGAAAATCCGCAAATAATAGTTTATTGCCACTGTGGCCACATTTAGGATTAAAACTATGGCAGTAGTTGTGCTCTATACGTGAAAGGTGTATTATACAATGTAAAGAGGAATTAATGCATGGCAATGAGAAGCATGATGAATCATAATCCGCCTAGGATAAGTCTTTCGCATTTTACTAAAGATTTACGTGTGGGGAGTGCCATGCAATGAATTTATATAAGCATTTTTGCATCGCCTCGTTATCGGGGCGGTTAAAGTGAACAAGAAAGTCACCATGACAGGGCTTCTGCGCGTGCACTCCCAGACATAATGAGATCGTAATCACAGATACTGAAGTCGAGCCAGTAGTTACAATTGTAGAATCAGTAGGGAGGGCTACCAACTATCATCCTGCCAATGAAACCAAAAGGCCTGCTGTCACGGCAAGAAACGTCTGGAGTCCTTTATCGGATCTGGTGCATTTGCGGACAAAGCAGCTACTTCGGAAAAACCGAAAAACAGCTCCGAACGAGAATGTCCTAGCACGCTACAGCGGTGCGGAGAAATGATGCCAGCTCTCAAGTTGCGGCTCATTCGACGAGATCCGGCCACGCATTCAAATTCGACGAGGCCGAACTTCTCGCTAGAGGTGACAACCGTGTGAGCCGGGAGCTGCTTGAGTCATGGCTTACTGGGCCCCAGTACACTATCAAGTACAACGACCTTCCCCTTCCAGACTCTGTGCTGAATCTTCGCCTAGGTCGATTAATTATCCACGCGGGGAGCGCACATGCGAACACTTGTCCCAACACCAGGGTCGGTTCGTCAGATGGTTGAGCAATCATCACACCAAAATTCAACGCACGTAATGAAATTGCATCAATTAACGACGCGAATGTCGGCCACCAAACAATTAGCACACCAAGTGCAACGATTCCGGATTAAGGGGGAGCCGTGAATGTTCATAGGTATGCGATAGCATGGCGACTGCATCCTATAAATACTGCAGCCCCTTTCGCGTGAATCACCCGTTTCTGCTCTTTTGTCTCTGATGATGGATTCTAGCAGGAATCCGAAAAGTCAGGCTAAGAAAGCTCTTGTCAAGGCGACCGTGTCTCCTTCTTCAAGACTACTTCCTGGGACTCGTCTCTTCGCTTCTATTGGCATCGGTGTGTGTCTAGTCCTTTAGTTGGTCCTGTGGGGCAGGTTGTATTGGTTTTACAAGTCGGCGCCCATCCAAGAGAATACAAGAACGCCTCCTGGCATAGTTGGCAAAAAAGTGAAATTCGGAGTATAAACAGTGCCGGTCTCACGCATGTTGTTGATTCCGGACCCCTGCAAAGCTTTTCTTGTGGTTTATACGGTCCCATCGAGCTACCCTAGGCTACTGGGCCAGTGCCTGTTAGCAAAATCAGAATTGGTTGCCATCAAGTTACGAAAATCGATCTCATGCGCGCAGAAGAACCACGTTCAGGCTTCGCACCTACCGTTCAACTCTCTGCATCCCTCTGTCCCCACCCCGTCCCTGGCATTGACTCTTACTACCTCCCCCCACACTCCCACAGCCCGACTCTGTTTTACGACGAACTGTAATCGGTTTTTCTAATCACTGGCGCATGTACTTGCCCGGCGAGAATTTATCAGAAGCAAACATCTGTTCGCCAACTAGTCTTCTGAATAATGCCAGTTACTTTAAAGCATCCTGAGGCCGACTTTGTAACGCCAACTTTGCCAGCGGCCCGACTTACTTCATAAAATTGCTCTGCCAGATTTGTTATAATTTACCAATGCCTAAATGACTAACGGCAGTTGATTAACTTACATGTAGGTCGCCGTGAATCGACAAACTCTTCCACTTCTGTTCGCAATATATTATCTTCAAAGTCCTCCTAGACTTCAAAGCTTTTATCGGCTGCAAAAATTCTCCAACGAGAATGTATTACAGTAGATGTGCTAACTCATGAAATGTCAACTAAAATTTCGAAATGCGTTCTCGTTTCGAAAAGATAAATTAAGTAGCGTTGTAAAACTAATCATGATGCAGCAGAAATCTATAATGATTCAGTTACCTCAGGGTGTCGGCTTTCGAAAGAAATTTTTTTCGGCTGCATGCAATATCTATACTCTGCAAAAATGACTACTTAAGTAGTATGCAATTTCTCATTGATTTTCGATGCCCTTGAAAATTCAATTCTATTTCATGGACAACATGCATAAAAATAATCATTCTTTTACTTATTCGGTAGAAAATCACGTCTACCTCCAATTTCATACTCAAAACAAGAGTATAATTCAGTTTTAAAAAAGTTTCTAATTGTGAGATTTTTTAATACCGTTAAATGGCCGTTCATGAAACGTCATGTATCTGCATTTACGAATGTGGCTTGTTAAGTTAACAATATTGCTCAAATCCACTACTTAATTTTATGAACCTCATATGGTCTCCTCTTAACACCGTAGAGAAATGCATGGTTTTCCGTACACGGAAAATATACAGCTTGTAGTTTTGAAACCGCGAATGCAAGTGAATCAGTAGGTCGGGTTCAAATTTATTCGGGAATTACAAAAGTCTTTTTAAAACCGAATTAGACTCTTGTTTTGAGTATGAAATTGGAAGTAGACGTGATTTTCTACCGAATAAGTAAAAGAATGAATATTTTTATGCATGTTGTCCATGAAATAGAATTGAATTTTCAAGGGCATCGAAAATCAATGAGAAAATTGCATACTACTTAAGTAGTCATTTTTGCAGAGTATAGATATTGCATGCAGCCGAAAATAATTTCTTTCGAAAGCCGACACCCTGAGGTAACTGAATCATTATAGATTTATGCTGCATCATGATTAGTTTTACAATGCTACTTATTTTATCTTTTCGAAACGAGAACGCATTTCGAAATTTTAGTTGACATTTCATGAGTTAGCACATCTACTGTAGGCAGAATGGCTAGTCTCCCTTGTACTTATCGATAATAATATTCTGCCTATGAATAAAATATTTGTCTCAGCGATCACACCCTCTCTCATGTCGAGGCCTTCGTCGTGGAAGTTGATTAACTTACATGTAGGTCGTCCGTGAATCGGCAAACTCTTCCACTTCTGTTCGCAATATATTATCTTCAAAGTCCTCCTAAACTTCAAAGTCAATATCGGCTGCAAAAATTCTCCAACGAGAACCGGAGAGTGTAGTAGACAGCTGATCTCTGTTTACGATCCCAGCCTGAGCTATCTTTTTTGACCGAGACCGTATTTGAGGATTACATGGAATGTTTCATGAAATACGTCACCTAATCTGTGCCTTGTCTTTTCACTGTACGGTTTTCCTTGAGCGAAAATTCTAGCCTTTTACACGAACCCCTCTCATTTTTGCAAAACAAGTCCTATTTGTTAAATCGTTTTAGGACCCCCCGTCACCTGGAGCACATGCTGTAGAAGCATCGAAAACCGTCCCGACTTAGCCTAATAACAAGTTTACTTGTGTGCTTTGAACCGGGCGCTAACGAGGTTAACCGATGTGGCCTGGCTTTGCTGGGGGAGGGGAGAGGGGGTTACACAAATTCCTGTTTGTCTTGGAGCTTTAGCCTGCACTTCTTCCATATGGAAGTGCCAGCAGTCATCGCGTCGTCTGGGCAATGTTTTTACTGTCTTAACCTAACCTAATTCCCGGATTGTTTTCCGTTGGAGAGTAGAGGGCCACTTGTGCCGTGGGGTGGTGGCAACTAGTCGGGAATTAAACTCTGGCTGTGAAGTGTTTTGCGCCCATTGAGCCTGGTAAGACTCAGGACTGTAATCAGCCACTTCTGCTGGATGCTGGTTCAAGCCCACGAAAGCCGTGGCTTGCTGAACTAGGATGGGGAAAATGAGTCTCCCTTTATTATGGGGTTGGCCGTGTACTACATTTC
This sequence comes from Spirometra erinaceieuropaei, assembly GCA_902702965.1. Lineage (NCBI taxonomy): Eukaryota > Metazoa > Platyhelminthes > Cestoda > Diphyllobothriidea > Diphyllobothriidae > Spirometra > Spirometra erinaceieuropaei. Next base: position 805,668 of record CACRXP010000106.1, on the reverse strand, counting down.
AGGTTGGGGTTAGCGTTAGGGTCAGGGCTAGGATTAGAGTTAAGGTTAGAGTACAGAAATAAGTGTCCCCTCCCCTTAATTTAGTGAAAGGCCATTTGTCCATATTCCTCCCTCTAACGGGGACTGCGACTGTCTCTGATGATGGGTTCGAGTGAGAATCCGAAACGTCAGGCCAATAAATTTATTGTTCCACTGGTCGCATCTTCGTCTCCTGAATTCAAAAATTCTTCACACTGCCAATACAGACGGAGATGCAAGTCCCAGGAGGTAGCTGATAGGGAGTGGATGGGATCGCTGCAAGAAGAACTTTATTCGTCTGGCGTTTCGCATTCACGCCCGAACCCATCATCAGTGACAGTATCCGATGCGGGCGATTCATGCGCAGGAAGTTGCAGTATTTATATGGTGCATTCGCTATGTTACTGCGTCCATGTGGTAATTAATCGCTCTCCGCTTCATCGAGGATGATTGCCCGCTAGTGCGACTATTGCCTGTAGGCCACCATGCAAGTCGTTTCTTGCTGAAATCTCATCATCCATGCTGGCTGTTGGTGTAATGATGGATTAGTCGCCTGGCTCACCGGCCTTCGCGTCTCCCGAGTGGTTAATTACTTTGGCCAGACTAAGTCTCTTCAGACTATGTCTCAGCACCGAATATGTGGTGGGGATGTCATTGCATTTGTTGATAGACTGGGGCCCAATGAACCACATTATCCGACTTGGACATTTTTAGCTTCTCCTGCTTATGTTAGCCCAAATTCCGAAATATGTTTTCGATCCGAAACGACTACTTAAATAGGGTTGTAATGGTAACTACCGTGCAGCATTATCTCATGATATTCCAGTCAAGACAAGATGCCGTCATTTTACCAAGCTTTTTTTCCCGGCCGCCTGCAATAAACCACACCGTAAAACGGCTGCTTAAATAGCATGAATCTGTTTAATTGCTTTTCGGTGCGCTTTTCAAATATGTTTCATAGTCAGCGTTTGCAAAAATATTCGTTCTCTAAATTGTATGTTCGGAAAAAACGCATAATTCGGTTTTAAAGAAGTTTCTAAGGATGAGATTTTTCAAGTCCACGAAATGTGCATTCATAAAGCATCGTATTTTTACATTTAGCAGTGTTGCTTGTAAAGTTTGGAGCATAGTTTAGACTCACTACAAAATTTAATGAACGCCATATAGCATCTTTTTTAACAGAAATGCATAATTTTCCGTGCACGGCAAATTTACAGCATGTAACTTTGAGACCCTGAGAACAAGTGTATCGGCAGGTATTCGGAAGTTGATAAGGCCTTTGAAAACCGAATTATACTTCTCCTTGAAGTATAAAATTCGAAGAAGGCGTTATTTGTTACCATCTGAGTAAAAGAACGAAAATTTTCGTCCATGTTTGCCTCAAAACATTTACATTTACAAAGGGCACGCATAAACAATGCAAAACATTCATACTGCCTAACTGGCCGTTTTTTAGAGTGTACTTTTTGCCGGCATCCTGCCGTGACTGAAATATCTCAAGATTACGCTGCAAAATAATACTACAACTCTACTCAATTTATCTATTAGAATCAAAGACACATTTCAGAATTTGGGCCGGCATTTCATGAAATAGCCCACCTACTGTGTGTCTGCACTCGCCATTCCGGTGGTTGGCGTCACACATCTCAAACGCAGGCACTGTTTAAGAGGCCCAAATCGTGTTCCAACGACCATACCTCTTCTCCCAGACACTCAGACGCTGGTCGAAAGTCCTGACAATCTGCATCACTGTGACTTCACGTAGCGGCAACTTTGACTGCAGTCTCTAGGCGCCGTCGAAGGCACCACAATCCGTCGTCTGCATGTATCCAGTAGACGCCTTTTTTTTCCGGTACGAACCGAACTTCTTGTGTGCAGGGCTTTTAATTGAACACCCAAAAGGTCTGTTGAATGTCAGGGCAAAATTCGCGTCCGCCAGTTTGGTAGCGGAGGTTGTGGTAATCCCGAGCGGTGTTGCCAACAGTGTTTATAGTCTAAAACGTCAGCTTTTCTGAATCAAAGCCTCTGCTCCTTCTTGGGTGCAGGCGCAGAAGACAGGATTGCATCGCCTCTGAGTGTTCATGACGCCGCAGCGGCAGTTTCATGCATCAGAAAGCACCGGGAATAGTTTTGTTTTCCTCTGTGTGAATAGATCCCCCTTTGTTTTTCAGTGCACCTAGGCTGTCCCCCCTCTCTCTCTCTGTCTCCCTGTTTCTCCTTTTCATTAACACTGAATCTTATCTTAGGGATTTCCACTTAAGTGCCAAAACAGAAGTCTGGAATTTGGACAGCAACAACAAGGACTCTTCACGCACTAATGAGTAAACTCGTCAGGAATGTCTGCGACGATGGACGCTATTCACCATGCCCAGCCCATTAAAGGCGAAGATTAGGAGGAAAACAGAGGGGATGGGGTGGGGTTGGGGAGGAGGGTTGTATTACCAGTGCAGAAAACTCATGTGCGCACCTGGTCGACACACAAGCACTGACAGAGAAGAGACGGAAGGTGAGACTGATACTCTCCTTTTCGGACACACGCAGTCTAGCCCATGTAATATGTCGCACATGTAACGTCCGCAACTTTGTATACTTCCTTTGACGAAACTCATTCTCTAGTCCTGAGAAGAGGGCATCGGATAATCTTACTTTTGTTCTTAGTCTGGGTGGCCGCGGGAGTACTAGTCTACTCAGCTGTTAGAGGGAAATGCCATTCAACACTGTAGACGAAAGTTGAATTAAAACAAGGCAGACTGAATTAACTACTTACTGATTGGCTGCCGATGAGACGTGGGCCAGATACTAACGACCAATTGGATCTGAGTTTAAATCGCAGGGCTTCCCATTTCCGTAGTTGTGTTATTGTTGACTCGCTTGTTGCCGGAAATAATCTTGAAATTTTTTTGACCAGTCACTTCTGGGCCGTTCAGGTGGAGCACTGTCATATTGCCTTCGACATTGTCCCACTAGCTCGCGCGACTTAAACCCCCTGAACTACTACGTCTGGAACGCCGTAGAGAGGCAGAACATTTTGCAAGCGATAGCAAGAATTCTGAACCCCTTGGAGATTGACGTGGACCATAAACCAAATGATAAGACCCAATCAGCAATCAGAGGTGGCCTACAGCATACCATACCAAAGTTGTAGTGCGATGTATGTTGGTGAAACAGGCGGACACCTTGACAAAAAGGCTGCACTTGCGCCAACTTGCAGTCAATCGTGAGGATAGACTCTCTGCTATATGGCCACATATGACATTAGAAGCTTAGTTTCACTTTTGCGGAGGCCAGGGTCATCAGGCGACCCGCTGAGACGATGACCAGACTTCTGACCTAGAGTTAGTCTTCAATCGCGGGCCATAGACCTGCATCTTGCCTAGTAAGGGTGGGGGAGGGACCGTTCGGAGGACGTGTGACCGTAGCAAACATCTGCTCACCAACATGCTGAAGAAAACAGGTACAGTAGGTGGGCTAACTCATGAAATGCCAACCGAAATTCCGAAATGCGTTTTCGTTTCGAAAAGATTAATTAAGTAGGGTTGTCAAACTAGTCAGCCTGCAACATAACTCTATGATATTTCAGTTACCTCAGGATGCCGGCTTTCAAATGCACTTCCTCCCGGCTGCATGAAAAAGCTACACTCTGTAACAACCGACTACTTAATTAGCATGAATTTTTCTCATCGATTTTCGATGCCTCTAAAAGTCCAATTATATTTTATAGAAAACATGCATAAAAATATTCATTCCTTTACTAATTTGGTAGTCATATCTAACCCCGAAGTATGGAACACCCGAGGCTCGAACTCGCTACCTGTTAGTTAGAAGTCGACGCCTCTAGCCACTGGGCCACGAGTCCGTTGCCCTGTCGGTTTCGATCGGGAATATACAATGGTATATTGAATAATCACCCCTTGCAATATCCTTAGACGACTAGGAAACCACCAATGAAACCAAATTTATTATTTGACAGGAAATATTACTTGTTCAGGGTCACGCAAGGAACTAACAGGGAAGGTTATCCGCGTCCAGTAGGGCGCTTTTAGATAATCTTCTATCCCGCGCCTACGTAGATCGGTCTACTTAAGTAGTGTGCTGTTTTTAGATAGTATGTACAGTTGTTCGTTTTCATGTTTTTGTAGTTTTTCACTCGAAAGAATGAAGCATTACGTTCTTCAGGAAGTTCGCAATTGCGATTTTTCTTGCGATGCTTTTATGGTGATTTGTGCAATGTCATATTCACGCGTTTATTAATGTTGCTTGCAAAATACTCTATAGAGTCCGCGGCGAATGCGGTAGTCTATGGCTATAGGGAGCCGTTTTTATGTGGACAGTGAATCGCCGTTGCGTGGAATTTGAGCATCCCAGAATCAAGTGAAGCGTCTGGTTTGGCCTAAGGTTGTACTCCATTAGGTGGACGTTCTTCATGCTTAAACAGCACCTCTTTAATGCAACTCTTTTTGAACGTGTTTACACTGTAGCATACTTGTTCTCAATCTACCTCACTCTTTGCCCACACATGACAGAATTCGGGCGACTGGAGGCGGGCGTGGGTGCAGTTTCGGGCTGAATTAAAGACCCATCTAGCCGCGCCGGGCGGCCGAACTGTTGTGAGGGGGGTGTCTGATTCGACGTCAATGAGAATGACACGCTGGGAAGGACCCAGACCATCCCATCGGTGTGCGAAATGCCTGATATTCTTAAAGAATCTTAAAAGTGTGTCAGAAATGCGAAATGCCGACACATCCTAACACTTCGCCGCTTTGCTCCTTCACTCGACCGGTTAATTAACTCTCATCAGATGATGACAACTTTATCATGCTAATTCCCCCTCCGCGCGCCGGTTGGTTTTTCCTGAGTAGACTGCTAATTGACCTTGCATGTTGTAACGACGACCTTCATCAATGTCTGGCTATTTGTCGTCCCCGGCGGGCTAGTGACGGCGACGAAGGGGTGGGGAGCGTGTGCCATGGTGAGAGGTAACTGTCCAAAGAAGACGATTAAATTACTTCCGACCGTTTATGTCTCACTTATTTTGTTTACGTGGTTTCAATACGGTGAAAGGAGTTAAACGTGTGGGGTCTTCATTCTCTGACATGCTTATCACGCATCCTAATTCCACCGCGATCGGGTGGGGCATATCCTAATGTTGAAGTGGTTACTACCTCGATATCAGTTAGAAACGGGCAGTTGAGTGACCTTCATACCAATAAAAAGGTTTGGCATGTGCAGGGAAGTTGAGTTTTTGCACTCTGCTCGACCAATAATAAAGACAGCACGTACAATATTCCTCC
>CACRXP010000106.1:778972-799481 GCA_902702965.1 Spirometra erinaceieuropaei | reverse complement strand
ATAATCATCATTACCAGTATGCAAGACTAACATTGCCGTCAACGATATTCCGTCGGGAAGGTGAGGGGCGATGAACGACCAGCGCCAGCCGAAAGTGGTCTGGCGTGTCGATGAATTCATTAACTGAGGGGGTGGGGAGCGTGCTGTGTGACGGGCTGGAACAAGTGAAAGGTTGGAAGTGGTAACCGGCATCTGTTGTGAGCAAACGTACGAAGGGGCATTGCTGAAAATGAGGTGGGGGTGGGAGAAGGCGGGAGGAGATAAGCCATTTAAGACAGACTCGCTGAGGCCACTATTAGGCTTTTATGGGATCCAGCTGGCTGCACGGCTCCGCCCACCGTCTTCTTATTGCCGTAAAATAAAGGGCCGGTCATTGTTACACGAGAGGAAACACTGAATGCCACCGCTGGATCAATAAGGGCGGCCGGCGTCTAACAGGTGCTTTGTGAAGGAACACCTGCGCACCTCTGTTCCGCCCCCCCCCCCCAAACCACTTTATGAAACGTTCGGCCGACCGGTCTGCCAGCGTGCTCCCTCTGTGTGTCCGCATCTGTAGGCGTTCAGTCATGTCTGGAAGTTCACGCTTGACTGAGTTAGAGACGTTATTCTGTTTTTAATTGCAAGTAGATACTCACTTTTTTCATGAACATGAAAATCCCCGGGAACTCACAATCTCCTCCTGGGTTAAGAACTAACAGTGTCTCGACTGTATTAGCTTTAGTAAACCTCAGCGTAAGGCCTAAGCATCTCTTCACTAGTTTAGTCTCGTCACTTAACTACAGTCAGTGATCGATCTAATAAAATGCCAACCCAAATTTTGAAACGCGCTTACGAATAGGGAAGGATTACATAAGTGGGATTATAATAGTGATTACCTTGTGGCACAATCCCGCGATATGTCAGACACCCCGGGATGTTAGCTTTTGGATACAATTCGTTCCGGTCACCTGAAAAACTGCTTTCGTTAAAAATTACTGTTTGAGTAGTATGCATTTTCGCTGCTGGTTTTCGATGCCCTTATAAATTCAAAAAAGGTCAGATGTGGTTATGTAGCCACACCTGAGATAAGCAAACCCCAGCCACCAGTTATACGGGCCATTGGTAATAGGGGTTTTTTTGCAGGTGGGACGGGAAACGCACAGGCGACGAGGTCAAGTAGTTGTATGCAAAAGAAAAGCTATTGGGAATGTGCGGTTGTACTTTGAGTGGCTGTGAAATAGTTGCTCTGACCCCTAACGATAACTCCTAACCCAACGCCATCAGTATTGTGTCCCTCAGGTGGGGTCACAAAAATATTTAGCAGAAAACATGCACAAAACTATTCTTTCATGTTGTTGTCTTTTAATTTTCCCAGAAATTAACCGATAGCTTGGAGTAAATCAGTTTGAACTAAGGTCCATAGTCGAAGACCGAAATTTGAGGTGAAAATACTTGGGCTGATGTCCATCAGCCTCAGTGGAGAAACGCGTAATATTCATGAACTGCCGATGGACAGCTATATTGGGTCGTCGGTTGACATACTAACAGCACAAGTATTAGCCAAGAGCTAGTACCTGTGGTTAAGTGACCACAAATGTCAACAGCCTGGCATGTCTGAAATCCTACTTAAGTAGTCCTTTCTAATTGAAAACGTATTTCGGAATTCTGGTTAGCATTTCATGCGATCGATCACTGACCGTGCGTTCCGTGGATGGGATGAGCGAAGCCAGATTAAACGCCGTTGTTATCCTGTGGTTTCCTCTGACAACCATCTCGCTCAGACCAAGTAAATACGTAATGCATGGGCGCGCCCCTTCTGCCTTATGAGCTCCTGACTGCAAATATTGACCGCATGTAGAGGCATCCATGTTGTTTATCATTTATTACGTTTGACGTCTTCCTGCCTGTCATCTGAAACGCGCTCTGTCCTGCCGGCTAGTAGGCTTATTCGCCTGTCTGAATGCCGTGCTCTGCTGTTTATGGTTTCTGAGCCTTCGTGCAGTTTGCGGCTTTCCGTTCTCCCAGGCTGTTTACTGCATAGCACACACTGCATTCGTCGTGACGTTCACGTACTATAACGTTAACGCGTGCATGTGCTGGGGATGCGTTCACCGATCAGGTTAAGAGACATGCTCGTTCCGTTGTGCTTGGAGGCTCGATATAAAGCCCCACGGACAGTCGAAGGGCTATGAGTGACGTAGGCAGATTGGAGGGAGACTGGGATGACCGTTTCTGATTTAGTGAACACTGTCAAGCGGCCGTATCCAAATCCCCAGTTTGCGAGACCTGGGTCTCAAATCCGCGTTCTTTGATCATTGCGTGTTATTACGTCAGACACCGTGGCATTGAGCCACGGTCCCGCTGTCCAGGTTCAGGGTTCTAGCTGTCGCCTCGGAAACATTCCTCACGTAGGGGGACGCGAGCCAAAACTTCGGCTTCTCATCGTCGGATCGCTGACAGGTATACCTTCGTCGCACTCACATATGAGGGATCATGGGAACGATTGGCTTTGAATAGGGAATGTAGATATTTTGCTCCCTCCTTTCTCCCGTCGTCGTCAGTACTGTGTGTTTGAACTTGTTGGAAGAGAGTTCTGACACAACAGCGCTTGTGACCAATAGGGTGGCTACTTCGGAATTGGAGGATGCGTCTAGTATTCGTCGCCTTACAGTGTACCGTAGTTCTTATCCTCCCACCGACCGTCCCTGTGACATTTACGTCGAGGAAGGGCAATTGGTTGTTGTTCTCCTCTTCTGTTGTAAATTGGATGTCTGGGAATATTGAGTTCAATATGACCTTGAAGTCCTGAAGGTGGTTCCTCTTGATTACGACAAATGTGTTGTCGACATATTTGGCCCAGAATTTTGGGGAACACGAACGGAAGACCAGAGCGGTCTCAGCAATCAACCCAGACAGGGGGAATCCCATCAGTGTTCCCTTCTTCTGCTCTTAAACCCAGTCGCCGGAAGGGAGGAATGTTCTGAGGCACAATACCAGGAGTTCGGTAATATATACGTTCGCTTAAGTTGTTGATCAACTTCATCATACTTTTCCTGAAGCAGCTCCTCAATAGTGCTGACGGCGAGACCGGTTGTAATGAACGTGAATAAGGAGACCACGTCAAACGATACCATCATCTCGTTTGGTTCTAGTTCTAGATTTCTGAAACTTCATAGAAACTCTTCAACCGACTTCACCGTCCATTCCGAGCCCTCAGTGAGGAAAGAAAACCCTTGGTAAAGCCATTCCGAGAGTCCAAAGGTCGGGGTGCCGCGTAGGGAGATTATGGGGCGTAGGGGGACTCCTGGAAGGCCTCAGAGACGCGCCATGGCGGTATCTGTGGTTTTTACGGCCAATGCCTCCTTTCTTTCGAGGAATCCTGCCCTCCTCAACTTGTCTATGGACTTGTTTACGCTGTTCGCGTGCTTCTTGAACTCTCCAGTCTCCGGAAGCTCATAGACACCTTCGTCCTCCAAACACATTTTGCAGTTTCTTCGCGTAATCGGTCTTATCCGTGACAAAAATCGAGCGTCGCTTGTCGGCGGGCAGGGTGACGATATCACTCATCTTCAAAATTCACGGATGCTCTTGGTCTTCTGTTTCGGAAATCGCCCTCTGAGGTTTGTGCCGGAGGATAGGGTTTGACGCTTGTTGCTGCATGGAATTTTTGCATTCTTCGTTTGCTTCACACTTCTGGAGCGCTGATTCGAAGGATGAAGTCTTCCGGTCGAGCATCTCACGTGTTGAACTTAGTGTCATAGGATGCAACCGCTGGTTGTTGCTGAGTGAAAGGATAGGAGGAGAGTTGTGTACCAGAACACTACCCGAATATTGCAGGCTGCCAAAGTGATCAGTCACTCTACTAACCTGTGGGGTGGGCGGGGCTGGGCGCGGGTACGAATGTCGTTTCTTTGATTGTTTCGACCGCGAGTTTTGCATCGCCGAGCCACGATGTGTGTGAAGAAAGCGTGATTGCCCAGCCGTCAGTTAGAGCGTCTTTTCTAAACCTCTTGCCCGCGAACAAGTGAACAGTGCTTTCCCCGAACAGGGCTTCATAAGCATCCCAGGCGGTTGTCGAACTCTACTACGGGTAACGGGTTTGTCTAGTGAAGAGAGCGATCTGAGCTAGTCTGGGCCGCCTGTGGGCATTGCATGTCGCCCTCTCCGTAGGACGAAGGCGGGACGGGAATGAAGATAGAACTGCCGAGCGTGGGAACACAACGCCGGTCGAGGCGGTTGTCGAGGTGTGGCCCATAGGGGAAGCCCAACTTCTGGAGGCTACTGATAAGAGTTAAGAACCAGTTAAGGGCAGTAAGGAGCAGCTACTACTTGCATGCTGTGATCTGCTCATGCGCCGGTGTCTCTAACTTGTCACCCTTTCACCCCCGACGCACACACACACACACACACACACACGACAGTTCGACCATCGATTTCGACGATGTCCACCGTGTACCTTACAGCTGCAGCAGCGGTGGGAGCAGGGACGGTGACTTGCGCAGGGGTTTATAGTGCCGGTAGACTTGCGCTGCATCTACCTACACTCTCTCCTCCTCCACCGCCTGGGCCCGGTGTCAAGACAGAGTCAAGAAGACTGGAGACGAGGGAGGCCGCAGGTGGATGGCTCGGACGGATCCTCACCTTGGCGTTCCACCACACCCCCTGATCCACACAACAATGACCAGGATTTCAACCAACACAGCAGAGATTTGGAGGCTGGCACGGCCGAAGCCGCACCTGGGCGTGTCGCCAACGCCTGGCTCGGATCCCACACTGTGGTGGGAATGTCATAAAGGCCACATTAAAAAGGAGCCATTGCAGCCTGACTCTCAGACCGCCTCCAGTGAAGGAGGAGGTCCAAGGTACCCCGTCAGTTGGCAACCTTCCAAACCACGGCTTTTAGCGCACCGTGATAGCTTCAAGCGCGTCAGATTGTTTTTAGTGAGGAGAAAGTGCGCTGAGTCGTCGACCTCACTCTCCCTTCCCACTCCCACACCTCAGCCGCTGTCCGAGCCGGTCAGCAGACTGGAGTGGGGAATGGGCGCGGTGGCTGACATGGTCGACTGACCATGCCTGCGCGCGCCACAGCACGACCTGGCCCCCCATACACACACAAACACCAGGATTTCACACAACGGGGGTAGAACGACGTGTCTCCCACTTGCGTGAGAGGGCCGTGGAAGGTGCTGCTTCGGCCCGTCCCCAGCCCACCAGTCCGCCACTACACACAACACACACACAACGTGACGAACTGCGTGAACCGAGAGCGGGCCTCAATCAGCAACCTTCCTATCCACGGCACTTGACGTGTCCCGATAGTCTCGGACACAAGACACCCGTGCAGCCGAAGCCGCATGGGGACCGAGTCGAGATGCACACTTCCCACTTGCGTGAGAGGCGGCAGTTGAGTGCATGAGGTGTGTGGGGGTTGATGTCTGGTGGGGTGATGGTGTTAGGAGGTAGGGAGTGAGGGAATGCGTGGTGTGACACACACACACACACACGGCAGTTCGACCGCCGTTGCCGACGATGTCCACCGTGTGCTTCACAGCAAGGTGACAGTAGGCACGGCGACATGTTCCTGATTTAGTTTATGGTGAATGCAGACTTGCACAGCATCTAACGCACTCTTTCCCCCTCCCCACATGGACCCGGTGCCAAGACAGAGTCGAAAAGACCGGAGGCGGGGGAGGACGCAGGTATATGGCACGGTCGAGCCAGCACCTTGGCGCTCCACTCCACACAGCGAATGACCAGGTTTTTTACCAACAACAACAGCAATGGGTGACGGCAGGAGTCCCAGTTTTGCACGACGTTTGCTGGCAACTGGGTCTGCCACCGCACCCCAAAATGTTGGCAATTGTTATGGTCTGCAATCCGATAACGCCTGCCAGAATCCGATATGGCCTCACGTGTTTGTCCAGCGCATCTAGCACGCGGCCCGTTTGAGGGGCACGCGCACACACAGCGTTTCGGCCGTTGTTACCACCGGTGTCGAATGTGTGCTCCACAGCAAGATGGGCGCATGGACGGTAAGCTGCGCTTGAATTGGTTTTTAATGATAGGAGACTTTCGCTGCATCTACCACACTCTCTTCTCCCCCACCCATGTGAGCCCGGTGTCAAGACAGTCAGAAACGTCGCGCGCAAAATCGGGCGCAGGCGGTTGGTGCGGCGTGGGGCTTCGCCTTGGCGTGCTACTACGCCTCCCTCCACGTACGACACTTGTTGTGTGCGTAGCCCAGTAACGCCTGCCGGGTCCTAATCTGACTCCTGCGTTGGTCCAACGCGTCTCCCGTTTGACGTGCACACAGCATAGGTGGCTATAAGCACTCCATCGAACTGAAGTCCATCAGTGCCTCGCCACCCACCATCATGCTTTTCCTGTTCCACACTCCTTAGTTGTTTATTACGTATCCTCGCCACCCACCTGTCCTGCTTGTCCGTGCGCTAGTCGAGGCGCTGACACCTGACTGTCCCCCCTCCCACTATTCGCTCTCCAGCGATGCGCGATGCTTCAGCTGACTACGTTTAGCGACCTCGTTAATGGACAGATGCTATATTTGTCGAGAGAAGTAAGGCGCATTCATGCATGCGAACACACGTGCGTGTGTGTGTGCGTGCGTCACGGATGTTCTAAACTCACAGTGTGTTTTCGTTTTTTTTTTATCGTCATGCTATCGCCTGCCTCTCACACCGATGACCCTCCACAGTTGTCGCCCCAGTTGCGTCCCCGAAAGTCCGAGAAAATAAACGGTCGTCACTGCATCCCCCCAGGGAAACTGACGGACGTAGGTTGCTGCCGGCGTGTTTGCTGCCACGCCTCCGTCACCATGGTCTTCTCTCCCCCCCCCCCCGTGACCTTGCCCGATCCTAATTATCTCATCCACGCCCACCCCATAAGTCATTCAAATGCATGACCCTAAAGACCACCGCGTTTGGTCGGCAGGTGAAAGTCTGCATGCTACCCTCTTCCCCTCTCCTAGTGAAGCTTACTTGGACATTTAAATGTCCTTGACATGCTGCGAGGGCGTTAATGATCTGTCAGCACGCGTAAAGAGGACGTCTTAAGCGGCAGCAGCAGCCGCTCTGATTAGATGTGACTATGTAGCCGTGCCTGATGGACACAGCACTGTTGCAGCAGCAGCAGCAGCAGCAGCAGCAGCAGCAGCAGCAGCAGCAGCAGCAGCAGCAGCAGCAGCAGCAGCAGCAGCAGCAGCAGCAGCAGCAGCAGCAGCAGCAGCAGCAGCAGCAGCAGCAGCAGCAGCAGCAGCAGCGCTGATAAGATGTGGCTATGTAGCCGTGCCTGATGGACACAGTACTGTTGACCTAAGTTGGCATGGTGTTGCTGTGCGTTGCGATGTGCGTCCTGTTGGCGGCCTTGTTTCTTCGTTGCCGTGTCAACCTTTTCGCTCCAATGCCGGTGCTCCTACTTGACTTTCGGCCTGTCATCTCCTTCTAACTCGCACGTTGGATGTTTCAGGGTTAAGGTTAGGTCTGAGGTTAAGGGTGAGGGTTAGGATCAGGTTAGGGGTTAGGATTAGGGTTAGGATTAGTTTAGGGGTTAGGATTAGGGTTAGGGGCTACAGTTAGGATTAAGGATTAGGGCAAATATTTATCAACCACGCAACTTACAACGGCGCATTCTCAATAGCTTTACTTGACTCCGTCGCCTGTTCGTTTTTCGACCCCGCTTGTAAAACCCCTATTACAGCCCGCTGGCTTTTGTTTATCTCAGGTGTGGCTGCATAACCACATCTGACCTCGGTTCTTACTTTTCGGCTTTGTTTTGCCTTTCACAGACGCAATAGTTTTCTCGCATTTTTTGTCCGGGAAATTCTTGTCCTAGTTACGGGACAGAAAGTGTGTCCCGACTTATCTGCCCTCCTAGGAAGTGTTCTGTATAACCCGTGTTCGAGAGTATTGCGTAACACTGCGGGTTGCCCCAACTTACCACCAGTCTCCTCATTTGAATGTGCCCTTTATCTGCATTTCTAAACTCAGATGATGGAAAACTTCATGAAGAGCCCTTTGCTCCAGATCTTCTAGCAGACAGTTTCTGTAGGCGGTTATAAATAAACACACACCGTAGCACCTTTGGGTAAAGCGACTTCTGCTACGGATATTGTGGAAAAAGAGGTTTCACGGGCCGATGCGGTTGAAATCATGCAGCAGGCCAGAAAATAATATTTACATCGCATGCTTACTTTAATGTATTAACTTTTAATTCAAAGCCGCACAGTATAAGAGGCGACGAAGAGAAAACCGCGCGACCTCAACGAAAATGTTGCACGCCTAGTTCCGTGAATGGGCCAGGTAACGGGTTCGGAAACCGGATGAACTACTTTTATTATCATCAACCCAATGGTCGACATTGTCTTGCGCCAAACTGCCGGGTATGCGGGGGATGTATATATCCATATCCTGTCGTTTCTTTTTGAACTGGGAGCACTGTAGGCGCTGGCAGCAGACCTTAATCCTTTCCTACGTGCTTTTTGTCAGAAGCGCGGAATCCATGCCGCTTTTCTTCCGTCTTGTTTGTGCAACATTGTCCGACAAACTCTTTTTGCCTCATGGCAAACGTTGCTTGAGGCGCACTAATTAAAGCCCGCACCAGGTGCCCTCTCCGTCTTGGTGGGCGAAACAATCGCCCGACCTTATCCGAAAGGGCAATGGCCCGACGGACGTTAGACATGTGAATAAATATCACTCTTTAAGTTGTAGTCAGTTGGAAGGGGGAGGGCGTGGGGACTATTCTTCACTGGACGACATCTTATTCATCCCTCCCCCATACCACGGAAGGAGACACGCGGTCGCAGGAACCAGATCTTTGCTCACCTGGCGTTTGAGCTTTGCAGCCGAACCAATAGTCAGAAGCAGCGTACTACATACAGTACGTGACCGATCTCATGAAATGTTGGCCAAAATTCTGGAATGTGTTTCCGATTAGGAAGGATTAATTAAGTGGGGTTTTTATACTGATTATCATGCAGCATAACTTTATAACATTTCGGACTCGCCAGGATGTCGGCTTTTGGGTATACTTCTTTTTGACCTCCGGCAGAAGCTGCACTCGGTAAAAAATGACTACACAAGTAGCATTCATTTTTCCTATTAATTTTCGATAGTCTTATAAATTCAAATATATTTTACAGAAAACAAGCACAAAAATTTGCCTTTTTTGTTCATTCGGTAGGAAATCACACTGACGTCATATTTTATGTCCGAAGAAGTTGTGTATTTAGGTTTTAAGAAAGTTTCCCAATTCCCGAATAATTTTCATCCTGATCTGTCATTGTATCAGTGTTTAGCAATTTCGGTCCACAAGGCGCATGCTTTCCACGTAATGAAAATCATATATTCCTCTATGCCTTTGAGAAGATACCACATAGAGTTCATGAAATTTTGCAATGGATGCGGACTATATTTTACATTTCATGAGGAGCATTAGTAAACGCACGTGTGCCGTCTTACATGCATGGACATCGCACGGTCTTAAACATCTCATAATTAGAAACTTAGTAAACCAAAATATACGCTTTCTTCGGGCATTAAATATGAAGACAGTGTGATTTCCTACCGAATGAGCAAAAGAAAGCATACTTTTGTGCATTTTTCTGTAAAATACATTTGATTTTATAAGCCTATCGAAAATTAATAGGAAAAATGAATACTACTTATGTAGTCATTTTTTACCGAGTGTGGTTTCTACAGGAGGTCAAAAAGAAGTGCATTCAGAAGCCGGCATCCTGGCAAGCCCGAAATATAATAGAGTTATGCCGCATGATAATCAGTATAACAACCCCACTTAAGTATTCCTTCCTAATCGGAAACGCATTCCAGAATTTTGGCCAACATTTCATGAGATCGGTCACGCACTGTACCCGTCAAAATTTGCAGCTCTGAAATTCATCACAGACGGTGCGTTTGGTCATTCGCCGCAAGTTTATCACCCAGGATGGCTTTTGGTGCGATAGTTGCAAGACAATTTGACTCAATGGAACTGAAAACCCAGTTCGCCGCGCGCTGGCCACAGGGCGTATCATTCTGCCCAGACAAGGACTCAACACAGAATATGCAAGGGGTTGCGCACAGACCGGAGACAGCAATCAGGCGCCCGTCCATGAGACCGAAGTACCCACTGCCACGACAGGAAATTCCTGTAGCCGTATGTAGGGCCTAGGGCTCCTGTAGGAAAAACAGCTACATCAGGCAACCGTGAGACTACTTCAGACGCAAATAGCCGAACATGCAGCAGCAGTGAGGAGGGATGACGCCGGCTTCCAGGTTGCGGCTCAGTCGACGGGGCCCGGACGGCGTCCAGCCTCGACGAGGCCAAAGTTCTCGCGAGAGATGACAACAGTGTGAACCACGACCTGCTTGGGTCCTGGTTTTCAGACGTGCATTCAATTGACAAGTGCATATTCTATGTCGAGTCTTTGCCAGGGCAGGTTAATTGACCGCGCGGTTGAGTACCGTTTCCACTGCTATTGACGGTAGACCACATTTCCGAGCCATCATCACACAAATAACCAACACGAGTGCTGAAACTGCGGCGACTACTGCCACCTGGTTCTCTGTCTGACGATGGAGTCGAGTAGGAATCCGGATCGTCAGGCGAAAGAAACTCGTGTTTTAGCCACCAGGTCTCCTTTTCCCGACTGTTTTCATGAACTCGCACTTTCATTTGTACCCTCAATTTCTGTAAGGCCAACGTATGTAAGTCAAAAAGCCTGTCAAAACGCCTAACCGGTCGCTCCCCCCCATTCAAATCCATAATTACTGCATTAAG
Organism: Spirometra erinaceieuropaei; assembly: GCA_902702965.1. Lineage (NCBI taxonomy): Eukaryota > Metazoa > Platyhelminthes > Cestoda > Diphyllobothriidea > Diphyllobothriidae > Spirometra > Spirometra erinaceieuropaei. Next base: position 788,711 of record CACRXP010000106.1, on the reverse strand, counting down.
GGGTATTTTATGAGGCTACTTTTTGTCCTTGTCCTCTTCTGGTCAACCGGCCATAACACGGGACGGCTGGAGCCCCGAAAAAACGTGGCCTGCCCACCAGCCAACGCGTGCACAGGTGGCGGATGGTGTAACGCACTCTACCGAAGGCTGGCTGTGTAATAAACAAACTGTCCAGTTTGATGTATAAAAACTCCCGAAACATGCAGTAGTACTGAACAGTGTTCAAGCCAACAAATCATGTCGGTATTTCGGTATGGGGGATATTGCCGTTACGGCATGGTAGCATCGCCTGTCCTGCAGTGTCCCCACATACATAAAGAAAGTGTGGATTTCCCTCACGTTCACCTGCAGCTGCAAACATCTCTACGAAGTTCTGTCTTCTGTTTATAGCAGTTACATAACAAAGTGGTATATGGGATGGAAAAAGGATGGATAGAATAGAAAAAAAGCAAAAGACTGCCCTCAGAGAATGCTTCTAGGTCTGCATTTGGGGAACAGTAGTTTCACGTGCACCTGTGCCCGGTTATGTAGCCGCCTTCATCTTTTACATAGCTCCTACGAGGACTACACAGAAAAAGAAACGAGGTGTCTCACTGTGTTCGCTGTCTTGTCTTTTTTCTGCAGATCCTGTTGGTCGGAAGTGGAGCGGACGAACAACTTGCAGGCTACTCTCGTCACCGAACCACCTTCAGGTACAGCTGCAATTATCTGCTTACAGCTCCCTCTATAAAGCGCTGTTTCCAGTTGGTGTTTGCATGCATGTGTGTGTACATATAGTAGATGTGCTAACTCATGAAATGTTAACCAAAATTTCGAAATGCGTTCTCGTTTCGAAAAGATAAATTAAGTAGTGTTGTTAAACTACTCATGATGCAGCGTAAATTCATAATGATTCAGTTACCTCATGGTGTCGGCTTTCGAAAGAATTTATTTTCGGTTGCATGCAAGATCTATTCTCAGCAAAAATGACTACTTATGTAGCATGCAATTTTCTCATTGATTTTCGATGCCCTTGAAAATTCCATTATATTTCATGGAAAACATGCATAAAAATATTCATTCTTTAACTTTTTCGGTAGAAAATCACGTCTTATTCCAATCTCATACTCAAAAGAAGAGTATAATTCGGTTTTAAAAAAGTTTCCAATTGTGAGATTTTTTAATACCGTTAAATGGCCGTTCATGAAACTTCATGTATCTACATTTACGAATGTGGCTTGTAAAGTTAACAATAATGCATGCATTTCTCTACGGCGTTAAGAGCAGACCATATGAGGTTCATAAAATTAAGCAGTGGATTTGAGCAATATTGTTAACTTTACAAGCCACATTCGTAAATGCAGATACATGACGTTTCATGAACGGCCATTTAACGGTATTAAAAAATCTCACAATTGGAAACTTTTTTAAAACCGAATTATACTCTTCTTTTGAGTATGAGATTGGAAGAAGACGTGAGTTTCTACTGAATAAGTAAAAGAAAAATATTTTTATGCATGTTTTCCATGAAATAAAATTGAATTTTCAAGGGCATCGAAAATCAATGCGGCAATTGCAAGCTACTTAAGTAGTCATTTTTTGCGGAGTTTAGATCTTGCATGCAACCGAAAATAAATTCTTTCGAAAGCCGACACCCTGAGGTAACTGAATCATTATGAATTTACGCTGCATCATGAGTAGTTTAACAACACTACTTAATTTATCTTTTCGAAACGAGAACGCATTTTGAAATTTTGGTTGACATTTCGGGAGTTAGCACCTCTACTGTATGTCTTACATTTGGCTATTCTGATGCTTGTATTATCCGAGGCCGGGACTATCGTGGTGCGTCAAACCCCGTAGCTTCGAAAATTGTCAACTGACGCCCAACTCGGTCCATGCACTCAGCCGTGTTTTGTGTGTTTGCTTGTGTGGGGTGACGGACTTATGGGCTGAGAGTCAGGCTGAAACGCCTCCTTCGCAGTGTGACCTCTGACAGTCTCGCGCATTTGAGGTGTGTATGTGGGTGTACAGTGGGTAGTGCGTCCTAGTCGAGGGATGAGTGGTTACCCAGCCTTTTAAGAGTGATGGCCCAGACTAAATGCATGGCTGCCTCTCACCATTCGGTGTCTTAAGGATTGTCTGCGTCTACTATGCCATGATTCGACAAACCGTGACCCTCGCAGTTATATGGCTGGCAGTTATGTGACTGATGGTTCACTGCCGGTAGGTGCGTTTGCTCTCCCGCGGGGTATACAAGTCGTAAGCATGGCTGCCCAGTCGTCCGCGTTTTTCTGACCCGTTGATGATTAAAATTCTGATTAAATGTTTCCTGTGGACCAGGGAGTGTGGTGGTAAGTCTTGGTTCGGGTCCGGTCGTGCCAGCTACCTGTGCCCTCTACCGTCACCGGTCTTTTTGACTATGTCTTGACACCGGGTTCAGATGGGGAGGAAGAGAGTGTGCGGCAGTTGCTGTGAAAGTCCACATTCACTATAGACTAAATCACGCGCAATTCGCCGTGTCTGCTCATACGTTGCTGTGAAGCACATGGTTGACATCGCCGGCAACGGCCGTCGAACAACGACGTTTATATGTTCGGGGGTAGGATAGTAGGGAAGGCAAGGGAGAGTGACGTGACAACTTCTGACTTGTCGTCCATCGTCAGCCTACTATACCCAATCCAGCGTTTAGGCAACTTAGGGCTCGAAGCCTGGATCTCTTGGTTATTAGGCGTTAAGCCCAACTCTACACCACTGAGTCATAGGCACGTTGTTCAGTCAATCGATATATTGCATGGGAGAGTCTTTACAGATCTTCCCCCCTCCCCTTACATCCTGGAACTCAATTTAACGCCCTCGCAGGCAGTCACAAGATGACCAGGATTTGCGCCGACAGAGGAGACGGAGACTAGGATGGCTGTCACCAGTCAACGATACTATGCGATGGGTTCAAATGTAACCCCAGGGGCAACGAAATGAACAGGTTATAGGTCGTGGTCGGTCAACGAACCCTTCCACGGTAGTTTTTGCGCACGATTCCAACGGACAGAACATCCAGCCCGGGACTCTTTGGTAGAGCGTTAGTCATAACGCTCAATTACTTAAGATAATAAATTGGAATCCCAGGTCTAAAGTTAGGGTTGGGAAGGACCGGCCAGTAAGCCAGAAATGACAATCTCAACGCCCTTCTACTATTGTATGCGCCCGATCACAATCGACAGGACAACGAGCCTGTGGCCCAGTCGTTAGGGCTTTGAACTTCTAGGCAATAGGTCGCGAAATCGAACCCCAGGGGTCGCACACCTCGGGGTTAGGTATGGCTGGCTGAGGACGGCTGATAAGCCAGAGATGGCTTTTCCATTCCCCATGTCTTTGCCCTTCTTTTACAGGCCGCTGATCCCTATTCGACTGTCTGCATGGCCTCTAGATTTAACCCGGGAGACACTAGAACGAGTAGGTCCCGTGACTCGATCGTTTACTGCGGATCTGGCTCGAACGAGTTTCAAGAATTTATGAAGTTATTTTAGCAGTAATCGGTGATTCCGATTCTGATGGGGTTTATGCAGTAACCTTATTCACTTCCAGTAGACGCTATGCTCCCAGAAGTGACATCAAATCCACACATCTGAATTACCACCGAACTTACAGACAGTAGATAGAGGAAACAACGATAGTTAGCCGTGAGCGACGAGGGCACCACGCTGACTAGTGCGCGCACTTTATTTTCCATCGAAGCAGGCTTTAACTGAGTTCATCTTATTCTCTTGTTTTCTGCAACAAGACTAGAACTGGGTGACTGAAAGCGATCAGCCATTTTGGAGCTCTTCCCCGCATGGCTCGTCCTCTTGTATACTCACATCAAAAACAGCTACCGTAATATATGACAGTTCGACCGTCGATTCCGGCAATGTGCACCGTGCGCTACACAGCAAGGTGCAGCAGGCACGGCGACTTGCGCATGATTTAGTTTTTAATGAATGCGGACTTGCGTAGCACGTACCGCACTCTCTCCTCCTCCCCCCACCTGGACCCGGTGTCAAGACAGAGTCAAGAAGACCGGAGGCGAGGGAGAGCGCAGGCGGATGGCACGGTCGAGCCCGCACCTTGGCGCTCCACTCCGCACTCCCTGGTGACAGTAGACTTGCGTAGAACCTGCCGCACTCTCTCCTTCCCGCTCCCCAACTGTCAAGACAGAGTCAAGAAGACCGGATGCAGGGGGGGGGGGGCGCAGGTGGCTGACACTGCCGAATCCGCATCTAGGCACGTCACCACATCCCCTGGTCAGCAATATAAACTTACCTAGGATTTTTCATCAACAACAATAACCCAACAGGGATCAGAGGGACGAGGATGACTGGGCAGCCATGCCCACTACCTGTGTATTCAGCGGGAGCGCAAACGCATCTACCGGCAGATGGACTGCTGGCACATACCAGGCTGCGAGGGCCATGGTTTGCTGTTACTGGCATAGCACACGCTTTTGGACCTTTTGACTGCTGCGATATATACAACCACACCTACTGGCACGCGGCTTGCCAGAGTAAGTCATAGTAGCTCAGATCTTGCTGTGAGACTGGGTATTCCACCCGCTTGTAACTCCCAACAAACCACACACAACGAATCACTAACATTGCACAATAAACCTCCCACTCCCCTCATTTCACCTTCGCCGTAGACGACTATTCGCCGTGGCAGAATCCCTTCCAGTCTGGCAGTACTCGACTCCTCTTGCGAGCTCTGTGTCCTGGCGTGATGTGAAAGTGTTAGAGCGTTTCTAACTGACGGTTTATTGTCCCCGCCTTCCCCTCCAATCGGTACAGCGTTTGCTACTTGGCTAAAGCGCAACTATCTGTAAGCGTAGTTTTCCACACAAGAACAACAACGGTAAATAGCAACAATGCCATTGCTGGCTCTGTCAACACTGGATTTCTTAACAAACTGTTTTGTTTTCACAAAGTGCACACGAACACACCCTTAAGATCACGCGTCCGCATGGAAACACTGAATGCCTCCCCATGGTCTCAGGGGTTTGCCAGAGCTACCATTGGGAGGATGGGGGGGGAATGATAATGTTTGCTAAGAAGCAGCACTGTATCACCTTGATCCGTTCGCAAACACAACTACCGGTGGCACTAAGAGTTCCCGGACGGCCTCCGTGGAATCTGCTTTTCCAATGCCGTATCCTCCCGCTGTCCGTTTTGACCTCGGACAACAACCGCCAGGCTTAAAGTGGCGTTTCGATGAGCCACCGTTACCGAACAGTGTCGTTGTCTTTCTTCTGTCTGCAACTCCTCGGCCCCGGTCTCCAACAATGCTGAGCTGTGATGTCGCCCGTGACGACAGGTCATCTTGATGCCTTTTCTTCGGCCTGCCCCGCCAGTCAATCTTCAGAAGAGGCAACAGCCGAGTAGACGGAGGCGGAGGAGACCGCGACGGTGTTTGGCTGCTTCTGAAAGCGCAAATTTGAGTCTGCTGATCGCCGCAGCCGGAGGGCCTCTCTGTGTAGATGCTGATTGCCGGAGTTGGCGGCGCTGGCGCGCGGGACTGTCGACCGCGACGACGCCTTGGAGGACGGAAACAGATAGCCACCGAGATGCTCTCATAGAGGCTAATCATAGCCTCTCGGATGGGACGGTTGAGCCAACCGTAGAGGAAGGGATTCACACACGCCGATCCCATGGCCCAAAGCTTGAGAATCATGTCCACTAGGGTGAAATGAGTGCCGCGGATGAAACTGTCCTTGCTATCCATGCCCTTCGCTGTCGGTTGTAGCTGCAACCAAGTTCGCTCACCGGTGGGGTTGCTCGACAAACCCGCTTCGTCGTCCATTGTTGTCTGATTAGTAGCTGATGAGCCGGCAAGCTGGCCACCGGTCAGCCAGGCAGTACAGGCCTCGGTGGTGAGCTGGGAGATGTCTAGGTCTGTACGCATAGGCGTGTCATTAGCGCCCTTGGTTATAAACGCGTCAATTTCCACCAGGAGAGAGAAGAGGCACCAGGGTGTCCAGCAGATGGCGAAGCACACCACCACACAGACCAACAAGGTAGTGGTTCGACGTTTTCTTCTCTCAGACTCCTTACTCACGCTCAGTTGCTCCGGCCGTGTTGCCAGTCGTCGGTAGATTTCAAGGTACAGACCGCCCGAGACGAGCAGTGGCAACAGGAAGTGCACTATGAAGATAGCCACAGAGTAAACCAATCGAAAGGCGGATGAGGGCCAGGTCTCTACACAGAAGCTCTGGAAACCCTGGATACCCTTGCTCTCCGTGTATAGACCCACAGGGACTGCGTTGAGTGCGCTGAAGATTATGGTGGCACATATGAGGCTGAGGGCTGTGCGAAGGGAGACTCGCGGTGCAGTGGGTTTGATGATAAGTCGATGACGATCGATGGCAATGAGGAGGATGGTCAAGCAGGAGACGTACATCGGAATACCGAAACCGGCAAACAGAGTCCTACAGAGGGCCGTGTTTACCTGGCTGTCATCGTCAATGCCGTAGTAGAGTTGAATGGGCATGCTGACACCGCATAGGACAACATCTGATGCCGCAAGTGTGAAGACAAATATGTTGGCAATGTTAGTAAAGGTTTGTTCTCGAAAATAGAGAAGAGCAAAGAGGACGGCGAGGTTGAAGGTGGTGCCGCAGAGGATAAGAATGGCATAGCAGTAGATGAGAGTTTGCCGCACCTCCGGGATCCGGTGAGAGGAGAAGACTGACGCCCGAAAGAGCTCGTTGAGGTTGGAGATGTCAAAGAACGCAGGCTGCGTTGTCGAGGAGGAAAGGGTGTCGTTCTGATTGAGACTGCTGTTGGAAAAAAATTCATTCGTTGTCGAGGGAAGGGGATTTGCAGTGGAGGCCGCCGGATGAGTCATGATTTCTTGACGAATCTTCTCGAGGCAGTACTGGAATCTGAAATTGAGAGATTGACTATTTACAGGAGGTCAGGAGTCAAACTAACTACATCCAACGAATTCCGGCTGACCGGTCCACGTTGGACATATTATTTCGCTCGCACAATTATTCAAATTGAAGTAAAAAGCCTTTTACAATAATTGACTAACCACATCAACTCAGAGCGCATGAAAAGACCTATGCTTTGAGCTGCAAATCCAAATGTGTGATCCACCTTACAGTTTATAATTTGGAAACCCTAAACGCAAGCGCAGCGGCATGTCGCGTTTAAAGTTATTCTGAAAGTGAGAAATATTATAAAAACTAGAAGATACCATTCGAATGTAAAATTTGGTAACCAGTGGGTACAAGAACGGGTAATATTATGCATGTTTTCTGCAAATCATACTTTAATTTATTGGACGATCGAAAACGAAGGAAAAACCACACATTACTATAATGGTCATTGTACTGAGCATGGTTGTTACAGGCAACCGTAAAGATCCGCAAAAAAATCCGGCATTCGGACCTGACCCAATGATCTTGTGATTAGGCTGCACGATAGTTAATATCACAATCCAATCAATATTACACGCCGGGTTTGAGTTTAATCGACCCTACCCCCTCCTCCCCGTTGCATATCCCGTCGTCATACTGATTGGAGATGTGACTCGGCATGATGTAAAGTCGCCGTCTAACAAGTACCACACGGATTCAAACCAGTGGTGTCATAAATTTCATCGTAGCAATGAGCTATTGCAGTTTTACTCTCTTTTCAAAAAGAGACTGAGTTATATTAATCGGTAGCCTTAGGAAGCACGGTTTTTGTCGAGTTACGTTCATTATTTTAAGGAGCGCGCCGATTCAACACGAGGAAGAAAGCCCCAGGGATCAGCTTTAGTAAATGTCTTCTTATTTTCGGTAGCTGACTGTTCGAACCTGTTAGTAGACTCTAGCTGGGATTGCGAACAAGGGCACCTATTACCCATTTCATACATTTCTTGTCCTCGGTGAACATGACTAGTCCTTAGACAAACGTCGGACTGAGACGTACACATGCTCACATACAATGTTTTGCTCGTCATACGGGCACTGGCGAGCTACATCAAATTATTTTTGCATGTGCGGTTTGTGATATTTAACTGATAATTAACGTGCGTACGCATACCCAGGGCGTGGTAGAGTAAACGAGACTTAGTTGTTTTACTGAAGCGCGTATAGACTCATACAACGTCAAAATGTTCTGGAACAGTGTGACAGACAAGGTTGGCATTACGGACGTCGAGGCGTTAGGTGCCGGGTTTCTAGTCGCATTGCTATGCGGGTCGGAATCCTCAGCATTCGCGCCCACCTCGCGAGCTTTTACTCAAGGGACTCATCACGGGTGCTCACCGAAAGGGAAGGCAAGAACGGCGTTGCAAGGACACCTTAAGATCTTCCCTCAAATGCCCACAAGTCAATCCAGTGACCTGGGGAAGCCTGTCCAGGATTGGTCGGTCTGGAGAAGTTCAGTAATCTACGAAGCCGACCGGATTACCTTTGCCAAGCCAGAAGAACGGCTTGCTAGTTCCATGCCACGCAGATCAGCAACTCCAAACTCCATCCCCTTTCATCATGTCCACGTTGTCAGCGGATATTTCGTGCTAATTAGACAGATCCGGACTTCACGCAGTAACAACACAGCACTTCCACCTACCACCTCCGAAAGCCTCTCTATCGTCAGCCCTTATTGCAACTCCCACGACACCCACGGCTTCGACCACCGTCAGCGGTGAGCAAACCCCTAGTTCGCCGCCATTGCCCATCGCCGTCCCCACAAATACCACGACCGCGACGATGATAACGATGTCGACCACCATCTCGCCCCCCACCACCGGTGAGCGCACTCCCGACGGTCTGTCGCCCACCCACTATCACCATCATCAGCAATATCCGTTTAGGATTGTTTTGGAACAAGTTGTCAGCATATCCTCTACAGGCATGCGTATGAAAAAATTCCAGTGGGGGTGTTCTCTGTTATCCAGGGGCAATAGCATTTATCATGAATTCGCTGTAGTGTGGGTTTTTATTCACCTAGCAACAAACCAAACTTCGAATTCTTTTTTTTCTAAAAATCGGAGACGTAACATATCGGAGGCGTAACATATATTTTCTTAACGCCACTATGGTTAGTTCCAGTTTATTTATACCGAAAACGCAATCCCTCATTTTCAAGATTTCTCAGCCGACGTGTGAATCATGCGCGATGCATCCATTGTCTTAAGGATTCGTGTGTACCGGACATCCGTCCGAGTAGTCCTGCTTATATACAGCCGTAAATGTTGGTATGTGCTCATGGGAGGTGAGCGAAGACTGGACACGTTTAACCGCCATCGAATGTAAACCACTCCTGTCTTTTTTTCACCAAAGAGATGGTCCGCACTTGCTGCGACATTTCGGGTATCCGCCGGGCCAATCTGTGTCAGACCATTTAATAAAGACAAATGACGCAGTGTTGCGCCCATTCTCCGACATTTGTCTCATTAGCTCAGCCTTGTTGGGCTTGATTCGACGACACGGCCACCCAGATTAATGGGGAATGCGAGGTCAACCCAATTCTCGTTCGCAACAGCCCGTCAAGACACGGAAGAGGGCGGTTCTTGGATCTTCCATACCCGGTCTCCGAGGGTCGAGTGTGTTGAGCTCTCCAGATCCGTTGGCGCAGACAGTAACGCCCACAGAGGTACAATCCATGACATCATCGAGGCCAGGTAGATCAGGCGTACTCAGACTGTGACCTGTAGGCTGGTTTGGCAAGCATGCGATTTGATATGAGGCGCAATGCCCCCAACAGTTGTTAGAGCCGCCCCTACTGTGTTTCATTGTGTG
>CACRXP010000106.1:709780-775906 GCA_902702965.1 Spirometra erinaceieuropaei | reverse complement strand
ACACTGGGTGGGGTTGATTGGCAGCAGAACATCCGAAAATAACTGTCCTGCCGATTAGATGTGCATTAACTGGCCCCTCCTAGACAGCCGGGCTTTCAGCTCAGTGATAAGCTTCTCGCCTATCACCATTGGAATCAAATGTCTTGACACGTCAGTCTGCATTAGTAGGTAATCCCTCCCTCCTTGATTGGCGTGACAGATGCGTCCGAGCCACAGTGTGCTTTTCTGGAAGGATGGTTTGGTGGGAATGAGGGGGACGGGACGGCCGGGTCTAGTGCCGTTCGAAGAACTCGCCAAAGGTCTCACTCGAGACTCTACTTGCCTCTTGACAAGTTGGTTTTCTGGCTAACTGCAACACATACGTTGCGACCGGGTGGTGGGCGCTTTGAGGATAAGCATCCAGCCGGTTGGGAGTTTGAACTAAATACTCCCCGTTGGGAGCCGTAGCTCGTAGTCTCGAACCAGTTCCTGAGATCGGTTGTTTTCGTTTACCAGCCTGCATTAGCCAGTAATCTGTTTATCTGATTGACATGCGTGCTTAGTTAGTGAGTGAGCAGCACTCCAAAACACTCCACCCGCATTAAAGAGTGCTCAATGGTCGCTGTCGCCAATACCTTCACCGGCACTAGGTTTGAGCAGCAACAGTTTTGCGTTTTATATTCGTGTAGAAAGAATCTCAAGGTGTTCCACCAATATATGTATATGCTGGAAAACGGGCATCTTGCTTATTTTCAACATATGTTTATATGTGTATAAGAGATCTAGATGCATGTGCCTCTCAGATATTTGAAAATCAATAGGAAGTAATGAAATTCTTTTAGAAAAATATAATTTTTATTACGCAACCTGTCGACGTGGGTCCCCAAGCCCGTTGTCAGACTATGGGTGGTGTAAAAAAAAATCGACTAGTTAGCCGTGTCTAACAAAGGGTTCCACGGTTGACCGGTGTCGGCGCCAATGCGCGTAAAATGTACCTCATCACCTCTTCGGGATTGACTGTGCTCGTCTTAATTTGTCCTTTAGAATTTTGTTTGCTACCTCCAAGTCGATATAGCGATTAATGGATGCGTCATCTGAGTGCATTGCCTCCAGGAATTCACCGACCTTCCTTATGGGGTAGGTGCCAATATTGTGAGTGCTCTTCTATGAAAATCTGTGTACAGTGTCTAGTGTGTACATGGCCACCTGGGATAGATGGTTTCGTCTCTTCAACACTACCTGATGTTCGTGTATACGTGTTGAGACGGATTCCACAGGTTGACCATGATAGACAATATCAGAATTAGCACACGGGATCTTGTGGCCAACATTTTTTCTGCAAGGATTTTTCTGTAGAATAGAAATTTGTTCTCGGGTCCCAGGGTTTAAAACCGAAAATGCTAAAGCGGTCATTTGAGGCCAGGCCGACGTGATTCATCCCAAAAAATCTGCCCTAGGCATATTCCCCGGTTGGGAACCTTCGGAAGACCATAAAAGCTCGCGATAGCGGCATCTTCGAGTTCCTTCTTTTGTCATTTGGTCTCTGTCATCGCTGCCCTCTTTCAAGAATTTGCTATTTATTTGCCAATATTGTTTACTGGCATCTTTCTTCGCTAAGCGCGTAGACATTGTTATCATCCTGCAGTGTTTTTCCCTCGCTGAGGGACTGTTCCCTTCGTCTGCACAACTGTCGACTGTTTCTGCCAATGTTTTTGCCGTCTTTCAGCCCCCGGAGTGCTCTACTTTCTGTCATATCAGATTGCTGTTTTCTCTAGTGGTGCCGACTTCACGCATGGCGGATTCTGCAATTACGGTTAAGTCAAGTGGTTCGGCAGGCAGTTTACCTATTCTACCGCCAAATGTCTGGAAGATTCAGAGAAGACCATTTGGCGAGCATATGCGTACGATTGCGGTAAATTCTCAGCCGGTTCGTGCATTGATACGGGAACGAGGTACGAACTAAAACGTATGAGCGATAAAGGGAATCGATTACGCAACCTCTTGCACACTCTGCGTCTACCGAGGCCGAAGGTCGATTAACTGCATGCATGTCTCCGCGCCCCCGCCACCCCTCCCTACGTGATAGAGTCTACCTAACCCCCATTACCACTTAATGCCTCTTCCCTCTCCCATTCACAAGACAAACCGCAATCGATATCTCTTATCGCTCACACGTCCCTATTTAAATTTACTGGCCCGATGAGAATTTATCGAAAGCACGCATGTGCTCGCCAAATGGTCGTCTGAATCGCTCCATGGGAATTTCCGCCTAAAGCAGTTTGGAAGTTTGTTTGTGAACAGCACCAATACAGCATTGACTTCGCCGGCAAAGTCCTTCCTCCAACCTTGTGCCATGCCGTCGCAGGTGCAGATAGAGACCGTGGTTGATACCTCAGACATCCTGCATCGTAGATTGTAAGACTGTTGGCAGTCAATTGGTGATTTTTTTAAAAAAGGCATTTCTGCAGAACCACAACGGACTACGTTGAACCGAAACAGGGTCCGATTGGCGTTGCAGGGTCCGCGCGAGCCCGTGACGGCAAGGATTAAGTGTATGCGCGGGTTAAGGAGGTGCCAACTGTTGTTTAGCAAATTCATCAGCCCTTCAGTATCCCCGCTTTACCGGCGGACAAATGCATTCTGTCTAACAATATTTTGAATATTTCTTTTACTATCTGACTGCCCTCCGTGCCGAAGTTTTTTCTTAAAATGAACGTTCCTCTTATTAAAGTATTACGCATGGGGAGCGCAGAATAAAAAGCCAACGCCGACTCCTCGGGGCAACGCAGGTCAGCGAATGTCATCCAGTCGACGGAGGGCCGACCAGAGACTCTGCCGAATAACACTTGCCTTTAAAAATATTGTGGGCGGTTTTCCAAAGTTTTTCCTTGTCCCGCGCATATACTTAACCATTACCTCTGTAACTACTGCCGCATACGTGGCATGTCTTAGACGTATGTGGGTCTTCACACTGTGTCAGCCACTGTATCCAATTCCGTCTATCCTCTTACTCATTTGGTAGCAAATTGCGTCTTCTTTAAGTTTTATATGTAAAGGAAGAATACGATTCAGTTTTTGAAACATTCTAATTACGAAATTTAGCTTTGAAAAAGGGTTCGAATTATGAGTATTTTTAAGACCGTGAAATGAAACACTGGTAAATACGGAGACTCGATGTTTGGAGGAACGGGCATTTCACGGTCTTAAGAATTTTCCATAATTAAAAACCTATTCTAGACCCAATTATGCCCCTCATTCAGGTACAAAAGTTTAAGGAAAACGTATTTCTCTACCAAATGAGTAAATGAATATTTTTATGCATGCTTCCTATGAAATATATTAAAATTTATAATGCCACAATGATCAATGAGAAAAATCACACTACTTATGTAGTCATTTTTCACACGAGAGAGCTCATTAATATGGTACCTATATATATATATATATCGGCGGGGAGACGACAAAGTCTTGGGGGTCTATCGTCTGCTATCAAAGCTTGGCCGACTGCGGCCTGGAAGGTGGTTGCCTGTTTGTTATCCCTATCGCCCATACGAAGCTTACTTGCTTCGGGAAGCTAATTGATTGGTGTGCGCCCATTCCTAAGTAGCTATATAGATATATATGCATATTTAAAAACAGGCATCCCAAGAATCATAATTCGAAAGAAATAAGCTTTTTGGGAAAGATTAATAAGTTTCATTGTAAATTTTCGACCTTGGTTCCCCAAGACGTCTTCAGACTTGCAATTAAACTTGTTTATCTTTCCCAAAGAGCATATTTATTTCGAAATATATATATAATGGTAGGGGGCGCTCACCGATCGTTCATACGGAGCTCACTCGTTCCGTTGTGCCTTATGGGCTCTCCTTCGAGCCCAACTAGCAGCCACACAGCGGCGCATGATATAGGTAGAATGATATTACCGACAGAGACAAGGGAGACTGGAATGGCCATTTCTGGCTAAGTAACCAGATTGATACAGCACCGTTTCGGGCTTGTTTGCCTTCATTCAGCCAATCATAACCCTGACCACCAGTCGGTACCGGAAACACAAACATGCGCACAGACACACCTGGCTCAGCTGGTCCACCATTGGGGTCTACCAATACATTTTTTAAAGACCGGACAAATACTGAAGCCGAAATAGTCGGTACACTTTGAAAAAATAACTGAATGGCAAGTCTTTTTATACTGTCCTATGCGAGCGCACAATACTCCTAGCAATTGTCTCCCACTGAAAATGTGATTTGCCTTGAAAATGGGCTATGAAATTAAGCATTATGCATAATTTAGCGGACAATATTCACAAAAAACGCAGAAGCCACTTATAGCTAACGTAGCATGAAACGGCTGTAAAAGATCCAGTCACTCCATCAAATCTGAAATCGTCAACACTATTTGTGAGGAGCACTAGACATCCCTACACCTGGTAAGATTTTAGTTAAGTGTTCAGCCTACTTCCACTTTGAAGACGATCTGCTTACAAAACATACTTGAAAAACCTTTTAGCAACAACCTGGACGGAAAATATGTTTTTCTGAGTTGGAATAACAGGGCTTAGCTCGCGAAGATGATGCTCACTGCTATGGCAGGCTGAAGTGGTCATGAAGACCTTGTGAAGTGCTATTGTCAGGGTATTCAGCCGTGAAATAACGCCTTTCAGCAGCCAGAATCCTAGACGCATTCAGCTCCCAGATATGAGCTACTAGGGGGCCGACAGGATAGGGAGTGAAATTCAGTATATGTGGGCTTTGAGAAAGTTTTTCAATTTCCGAGTTATTTTGAATCAGATCAGCTGCTGCATTAGCCTTGGGTTATTTCAGCCTACAAGAGGTATGCTTTCCGCGTAAGCAAAATCATATATTTCTCCATGCCCCTAAGATCACACTATATAGAGTCCATAAAGCGTCGCAATGGATGCGGACTATGTCGTATACTTTAGGTGGAGCATTAATAAACGGACAGGCACGATGCTGTATGAATGGACTCTGCGCGATCTTAAAAACCTCATAATTCGAAACTTTTTTAAACCGGTAGCTACTCTTTCTTCGAGTATAAAATGTGGAGACGTCGTATTTTCCTATCAAATGAGTAGAGGGAAGCGTACTTTGTACATGTCTTCCAAAAGATGTTTAAATTTATAACGCCCTCGAAAATCAACGTGAAAAGCGCACGCCACATCACTAGTAATTTTCTACTTTTACAGTGTAGTTTTTACAGGAGGTCGAAAAGAAGTACATTTAAAAGCCGGCGTCCTAGCGAGTCCAAAATATCATGAAATTATGCTGCGTGCTTCCCGATATTACAACCCCACCTAAGTAATCCATCGTAATCGTAAATGAATTTTAGAATTTCGGTTAATATCTCCTATGGTTGGCCATTGACTGTTTTCGTACCAATAATGATGATGGAATCGCCCCCCTTCGTTGACTAATACTTTATTTTCCTGTAAACGAAATGTTGCCATATCAATGTTATCGCCTGGCAAGGTAATTTCATGCGATATTCCCTCTCTTCAACCCCAGTGGGAACAGTGACTGCCCTGCCCTGATGATGAAAGCGAGGAGGCTTCCGAAACGCCAGTAAAAATACAAGTCGGATCATTAACTCGCGTCCTCTTCTTCTGTAGGAGATGATGGACACGAGAAAATTTCGGGATCTCGGATGTTTACTCGTATATGCTTGTATATGTGCGAGGTATGCATGGTAAACTAGTGAGTACGCAAATGATAAGGGATCAAACTTGAAGTGGAGTGTCCACGATACGTAATTCAAAACCAGTCACCAAGTTCCTTCGAACGTTTGAGCATTAAATCAGTCGAATGCTTACGTAACGCCGGTTATAACTGAATATGTGTACGGTCTGTTGCCTGGTTTTTGTGCATTAGGTTTTTGCTGATCTTTTTGCGCCTAGCCTACCGAATTAAAAAGCATAGTATACTACTATCAACTATGCTCCTGTCGCATAACGTTTGGTGCATTTCAGTCTCTAATTTTCTCGTGCGGATCCGTCAGTTTCTATTTGGGGCAACGATAGGGTGTAGGACCACAAGTAACTTGAGCTAGCCTGTGGACCGTGTCATACGTTAAATGGTCGTAGAAGAGGTTTAGCGGGTTGGGCAAAACACAGGACGGAGAGCAAAAAGACACAAAAATGAATGACTTTCTGCCAAATGTCTTATCGTACGCTGTCATTTGGCAAAGAAAGCGAGCGCAACAATTAAAAATAAACAAGAAGCAATTTTCAAAAAATAACGGACGTTGAATAAAGCGCCTCGGTGAGTTTACATCTAATCAGGAAGGGAAGGGGATTTAAAACGATGGGAACGGTGAATAAAAAGTGATGTTTACAGTCACGCTGAATGTTATGGTATATTTTTGTAGTTGCCATCTACACGGCTTTGTGCAGAGTGAGGGTATTAAGTTCGTGGGAGCAGGAAAATCAGGATAATGGGTGCAAAAAAGGTTTCCTTTAAACAGATTCTGACTAGTGTATACTATATTGAAGTATATTAGAGTTGAATAGGCCAGTTTTCAACACATCCACATTAGACTACGTTGAGTAGTGCTAAGTTCGGTTTTTGCTGATCAACGCACAGTTTTCTTCCATTAAAATGTGTATCGGTATCGTCGGAAAAAAATGCGAGTCAGAGTCTATTCTGGTAAATTTGTTTTCACTAGTATTTTGGCGTGGATTGCATGGATCAGATCAGTGGAGTAGCTCGCCACCCACGTTCCCTTAATTTTCTGGATCTGTAGACCCATAGAAGCCACTAGGGGCATCACGATCATTGCCCTTACTGCCTCGAGCTCCTTTCCTCACATTTGCAAGTCTGAGGCAATCACAGAACGTTGGGAATTTCATTAAAACAACTCCTGATGAACCTGACTACTCTGAGGTTCTGTTTACTCGGTCCTTGTTGACTGTCGGACGATTCCCACGATTCCTCATGCGAGCCTATTGCGCCTTTCAAGGAACTTTTCAGATTGTTCCTGATTTGCGAGGTGGCGCATGTCTTAAAACCTTGCCCGAGATTCTGAAACGTGATACTGAGCATCGTGCAGTTTGATTCAAATCTATTGCGTCCATTTTAGTTTGCTTACTTTAAAAAGGGCAGCTTTCGGATTAAGAAGTTTGTAATTATGAAATGTTTTTGGGATAACGAAATTCCCTTTTGAATAACCATTGTGTCTCTCTGTTATTCAACGCTCTTTTTGAGGTATACAGTGGTTCATAAACGTTGTGGCATTTTGCAAATCATTTATGCTATTTCAATAATCCAAAGGCACGTTTCTTTAATGTAAACTGCAAAACTTGTAGTCGGGAAATCAGAAACGGAAATGCAACAGCGAGTTTATTTCAAAATTATTCTGAGATTGTAAACTTCTTTAAGGCTGGAATATAAACTTTCTTGAAGTAAACTTTTTATGGAAGATGTAATATACTACGAATGGAGCACAAAAGCGGATACCCTATGCATGTTTTACCTATTTTTTTACATTTACAGTCATCGAAAATAAATACTAAAAATTCACGCCATGCACAGTGTAATTTTCATTGACTGTCGGCAAGCTACGCATTCAAAAGCCGGTATCTTGGTGTTAATGAAACATCTTTAGCTTGCGCTGTGTGATGGTTAATGTTTATAGCCCACCTAGGTATTTTTTTCTAAGCAAATAACATTTAAGAAGTTCGGATGGTCTCATGAGGTGCACCATATACTGCATGTCGTTGTTAGGCGTTCTGCGAACGCGCTGTTGTGAACAGTGGTCGACGAATTCCAGCAACATAAATTGTTCTTTAGGGCGCAGTACCATTACTTAAACCAGAGAAAGCCCTTCGGATCTTCCAACTAGCTGCACCTTAACTGGAAGCAAACTTGCCAACGGATGACTCGGAAAGTGTGAAAGAATGCCAATATCTGTTTTTTACCACTTTACGAAAATCCCTAACCTGCAAACGTCCTCAAAGGTTTATTTAAATAAATAACGAATGTGATAAAAAATCGGACGAGTTTTATTGCCTCTGAGGGTTCAGTTTACCCAGTAAAGGGGCTGACCGGATGTGCGACGTTTCGGCCTTCTCAACCTGCGTGCCTCACCGCACTTGAACTGACCCGTTAGGAAATTGGCCTGACCTCCTGCACACGTGCTTTGGGTTTGCTTTCCCCACTCCACCGCCCTGAGACGCTGTCCTCAATTACTGCGTCGTTCGAGGGTTTGGCGACGTTCCGATTTCGGCCTCCCTCCCCCGTCGGCCTTCTGTGATTTCCGACCGCTGATTTTCAGTCGCACACACGCACAGTGTCCTTTCTTTGTGGATATTTTTTGCCTTTCGTCACCCTAATACACCCGTGGATTCCTCGTGACAGTGTTGGCCCCATGGGTTGAGCTGGTCACGAGAGAACTGCCCATGGAAGCTAGAGAGTAGGGGTTTGCATGTTAACTTTTAAGATTTTATCTAAACGACTACGAAATCCGGGCTCGTTTCAATTAGCGAGTCTACCCGCTCCGATTTAGGCTGAATGGTAAGTTTATTGCAGGCGTTCCTTCGGAGGGCTCCGATTTAACCAGACTGAAGGGCACGAACCCACAACTACGCACATGGCATGCTGACCCCTACCCGTTTCTTATAAAGAAAAGCTACCCCGAAATGTTATTGCTATTCTATTTTAGTTCTTGTGACGACTAATCTTTTTTGGACAATATTTATATAATACGGTAATCATTCAGGGCGTCCCTAAGAATTAAGGCTACTGCATATACGTCAAGTTAACATGCCCCGGGATTCAGGCAATTTTTAGGAGATAGCTAAATCGCAGACAGTAAAAGGGTTGAGTTCGGCGCAGTTTAATGCATTCCCGGCCGGATCGTCACGCAGAATACGATGGGTATGATTTTTGAGTCAGCACCCGGCGCTGGGGAGAGGAGGGGATGAAATATCAGCTCACCCTAAACAGACCCTGGGGCCAGATCATCTGTCTTATTTCCAGCGGTCGACCATTGCATCTCATCTGACAACGAATACCCTACCAAAGAGACTAGTCCCAGAAATCAGTTGGGAGAATAACGCGGTCGCTGGGACAAGGATTTTATTCATCTGACGTTTCAGACCGTCTCTGAAATCCATCAAGAGAGGCATCTGCAGATAAGGACTATAGAATCGTGCTTGGGCGGTGCACAGTACTTATAGAATGCAGCTGCCATTCAACTACATACCTGTCGTAATTGGCAGCTGTCAGCGATAGTATCAGCCTGGCAGCAATCAACATCGACTGTTAACTACACGAAGGTAGGTGGGCAAACAGCCATTACACCCAGTGCGATCATCTGCGATAAATACGGAAACTGATAATTATGATAGGCGTGTGGCTGCATAACAACCGCATTCTACAAATACTGTATCCTTTATCCACAACTGTCCTCGGTGGTGGGTCTACGTGCTGGCCCGAACCGTCAGACGAATATAGTTCTTGTTTCAGCAGTTGCATCTCTTTGCTTATTAAAAACTATAGAAGGTTTTCCGTAGTAGAAGTGATTGAGCACATAGCACTTAGTTGTTTATTTAGTGGATCAGCCTCAATCTTTTTAGGCGGTAGAGTAAAACATATGTTATTTACGTCTTCAATGTAATCTGTGAAAATAATAACATCTGGGACGTCTGTCTTCCTAATTTTATTTCGAATTGACATCTCAGTAGGGTAATAATCTTTCTGCGAAAATTTACTGCTTGTTGTTGGCGGTTGCAGATTCTGCTTATAGGTATCCGTCAAGTCTTTTGCAACAATGTGTCATAATTTTGACAGCAAATTGTGGGATACTTACGCATACATGATGGTTTCGGGGTTCTTTTCAGCTAAGTTCACCTGCATTTTGCGAGATGATGGGAAGAGAGCGTCCAGTTCGTTGCACTATTCCAAGCGCGCTTTACTTTGCTGAATCCTCTCTATGATCTGATCAAGTTTTTAAGCATCCTCCTAGTAGGCTCTGGG
Organism: Spirometra erinaceieuropaei; assembly: GCA_902702965.1. Classification (NCBI taxonomy): domain Eukaryota; kingdom Metazoa; phylum Platyhelminthes; class Cestoda; order Diphyllobothriidea; family Diphyllobothriidae; genus Spirometra; species Spirometra erinaceieuropaei. The sequence goes on along the minus strand of CACRXP010000106.1, from coordinate 765,935 downwards.
TTCTCTTCTATCAGCCTTCTATTTCCGCTTGGTATGTTTTTATATGTGGAAAGCCGCCTATGAAGGGGATTTTGGGAGGCATACTAAAACTGCTAATCCTGTTGCTGATTGGTTTATTTGAGGACAAGTGTTCTTGCTGGGTCTGCAGCCTTCAGCCAATCAGAGACTTCCCCTGCCAGCCGGCTGTTTTTATCGCACAATTCTGCTCGACGGATATTGTTTGAGTCAAGACGTTTGCGCTCGGCGCCTTGCTGCATCCTATCCGGCGCACTCGGAGTGTTTTTTTTTATCTTCGCAATGTTTTCGTTTTAACTAAACCCTCTTTGATTTGTGATTTTCAGTACATTTTTGCGTTGTTTTGTCGGGCAGAGGAAAAATACTGGAGGTCTGGACACTCTCAAAAAGAACTTTTTTGGACTGACCGCCATTACGATCATCGTTAACTCTAAGGGGAGAGGGGAGGGTGTACTCATGGCGTAAATCGGCGAATGCTTTAGTTGAGTTCTTCCAAAGTAGGTGATTCGCTTTAACAAACACGAGGAACGAAACAGGTCAAGTGTCAATTTGCCGCAGTTAAGTAGCTGCCCGATGACCTTGAGGTATACGGAGAATGGGAGGAGGGCGCTCACCTATCGTGCTACGGAGCTCACTCCTGTCGTTGTATCTTGGTGCTCTCTCTCGGGCCAACCGGCAGCCGTACAGCAGCAAGTACTGTAGGCAGAAAGGTATTCCCAATCGCAACCGGCAGGGCAACGCGCCGTAGCTCAGTGGTTAGGGACGTTGTTCTCCAAACCAACAAATCTGGCGTTCGAGCCCGAGGTGTTCTCGCCTGAGGGTTGGGCATGGCTGCTTAACGACGGCTAATAAGCCAGAACTGGCCATCCCAGTCTCCCTTGTTTTTGTCCGTGATGTTTTTCTACGTATACAGGGAACTTCGAGTGTCAATCGAGACCCGGTAAGTCTTGTTGTAGAAGTACCCTTGTGGGTGGTAGAGTGTTCCTGGATAGATCTTCGTTATCACAACCTAGAATTCTCCAGCAGCCAATGGCTTAGATTGCCGGATCGCAGGTTCTCTCTGCGGCCACCAGGAGATCATTCTGAGCGCATACACGGAAGTTTATCCGTCTTGCTCGACGGGTTCGGAGGCACCAGCGTCCCGCTTGTGGGATTGGTAGGGCATGCTTAAGGTGCCGTTTATTTGACTTAATTTAAGCTCCGTCTACTGAAAACCAGAAATATGCCGGCTCCTAATACTACCTCATCTGGACTTCTCAAACTATAAAGTCGTGATCCAGACGAATTGCTAGGGCAGCCACTTTGTGAAGGTGCCATTGCAGTGTGACTCTTGGTCATAAGGCTTTCAGCTAGATTGCTTTTGGGGCATCTCAGTAATCTAATCTTTCAGGTGTTAGGTTGTAGCTCGAGGTATTTGAGCAGTATGAAACTAATACTTATCCGTCCTCCACTCATCCCATCCATCCTGACACTCTGGTAAGACGGAGACGAAACTGCGGCCTCCACTCGTTATGCTCTATAGACAAAAAACGGTATTTTTGTCGAATTCTTGAAACATTTAACGATATCGTTGACTCCATGCTGTATTTGACATGACAATTTTTCGGCCAGTTTACTTGCAATTGGCAGAGTTCCGATTTTGCTTGATATAACTGGCCTCGATGATATCATCGGCTGTACCTCTCCAGACGTAACTATCGGCGCCACCGCATCTTGAGAGCTCGACCTACGGAAACTGAATATTGGAGGTCCTAGAACCGCCCTCTGTCCGTGACCGAACGAGGTTTTGAATTGACCTTCCCTTATCATTATCCTGAATCGGCCGCGTCGACGAATGAGATCCAGCAACGCTGAACTTCTGGGGCGTTTGAGGAAGAATGTGCGAAAACTGCCTCAGTCGTCCTCAATGGATGCTCCAACATGTCTTCCAGATGTTGTAGCGAGTCTAGGCCGTCTCATTGGAGACCAAGTCATAATAGTTTGCAGTCAGTGGTAATTAAACACCTGCTTTCCCCCCATCTCCCATGCGGTTAGGACGCACATAGAAGAACTGACCGGACGTATGTCCATTACGCGCAGATCATTGTGTCGATGGTGATGCCACACTGGGTCCATTGGCACTTTTAGTAACTCATTTCGGGACAGATAACTACTTAAGTAGTCTAATTTTCTCACATATAGTCGAATTTTCATTTCTTACAAAAATTTAAAAGAAAGTTAAACCCGCCTTCATCATTATGCTTGATGAAGGATAGCATTTCGGTTACATGTTCATATTTTTTCCTGAGGGTTTTCGATATTTCCCATAATATAAACAACATTCGCATTGACAGACGCGGCTGAAGAATTACACTGTTTATGGCCACCTTTCTGCAATTTCTCTTCAGACTAGCGGATTATTAAATTTCACCTGATTAATCTTCCCTAGCTGGAGTCATATTTAAATGTTGTCCTAAGGGTCACGTGATTGTCTGTGCATGCTGTGAGTCTGAGGCTCCGGCGCCACACATTACACCATACCAAGACAACAACCTCCACGTGTCCTCGGTGAGGAGTAATTTATGCGAATGGTCAGAGAACGCTGTTTTTTTTCCACGTGCCGCCGATAGAACATGACTGATAAACCTCTTCCCGCGTTGCCTCGACCGTTAGGCGATGATCGTCGTATGAACCGGCCGAGTTCCAAATTGCTTCTTCTTCCCCGCCCGGTTAAACTCATCTCCCCCTCTAAAAGTTGTGGAATTAACGAGTCCCGTCGGATGTATGATTACTTATGTATTCGTTCCTAGTCTGTAAGACCTCAGCGGAGGACTTTCTGTCAAAGTATACAGTGGCGGAATCTTTCTCACATCCTTCCGCAGTCTGCATCACCGAAAATGAAGGATTCCATGCTGGAATGTCCCGAGAGCCTTCAACGAGCTTTCCCACGTGTCCCACTTTTATCCTACCAGTCAACATGGGCCTCACAGCTAACGCGAATGCTGAGAAAGCAAGAGAATTTCCAAAACACACAGTACCTACTGGTGCCATTTTCATTTTACCTTTGTAGGCGTTAAGCCCACTGGGCTGCAACGATAGGGTGTAGGACCCCGACTAGCCATCTCACCTGTGGATCGTATCATTTGGTATATGGTGGCAGAGGGGATTTGCCGGGTGGGGCAACACGGTGGACGGAAAGCAAAACAAAACACAAGAAATCAGTTATTTTTTACCGAAAGCCTTATCATACTCTGTCATTTGAGAAAGAGATTAAAAAAATCAATTTTCAAGAAATAACGGACTTTTGATAAACCGCCGCTGGTAAGTTTACTACGTTTATTCAGGCAGGTTGGGACATTTCAACAAGTAGAAGCAATGAACAACAGGTGAGGATTACAGTCACCCTGAACTCCAGTGTAAATGTTGGAGTTGCCAGCTACGCGTGGTCCTAAACCTTACCGTTATCCACTAGCCTTTATTTAGTAGTATGTTTCCTAGCAGACTTCAACAATCCTGGAATAAAACGACATAGTCCGCTCACACGTGGGACAACAATCGTAACGAGGAGGGCATTTCCTGCACTTATTTAATCAGGTCTGTTTCGTAATGTGTAGCCTAACGTCTCCTGCTGGAGTATGCCTCAATCCGAAGCACTTGCTTCTTGTCGAGGAGGCCTGAGTGGTGGTCGCCTACGTGGTCCTCGCGACGGGCCGCGATGACTACCAGGATCATGTAACTCCATTGATGTTCTGGCAGATTTTGAATAATTCATATGAATTCTAAATACCTCATTGTAACAATTTAGAATGTAGCCAATGGGTTGCCTGGGTGACAGAAAGAAGACCCCCTTTCCTGTTGCTCAGCTTGACATCTGACTCGTAGTGGACGGTCGTTTTTATTGCATCAAATGTGGTTTGCTGCCAAACCGGAAATTATCCCGTCAGTCTTTCTAACGACCTGCAGTAATTTTGTCGTCCGCATTCGGGCAGTTTCTCTCTGTTGGTTACGGCGTTGAGTTCTTTACTCTCGGCTTCACTGAGTAGTCGGCTGCGATAGCCCATTACCGTGACTTTTTCTACATCTGTGCGTGACACAGGTAAGACAGCGACTTCTACGTCACCTCCTGCGCACAATCCAACGCACCGTCTTTTGACCGTTAAAATCAACGAGAGCCAAAATTGTCACACGCTGTGAACGCACATCAACCTGTTTGTGTTGAGTTAGATCTGGAGTGCATCTGTCTCACCGCCTCGTCTCTGGATGGCAAAAACGATCAAGAATACACGCGGGGTGGTTGCCGACAAAGTTAACCGGTTTGTGAGCGCATGTTGTACGCACCATCTAGTTCCTTACGGCACGTACAAGGCTTTATTCGGAGCATATTAGATCGCATTTTGGTGAGAATGCCGCGCGGGCCAGCTTAATATCTTATTGTAACACGACTCTTGGCGCGCCCTGGGGGCTTCAAAATGCACTCGGGTGGAAGCTGAATCGACTCCACCATCTCTTTCTGTGTCCACGTTCCATTGTTCTGACGATTGGAGGCGCCAGTAGGTGTACACCAGTGCGCAAGTAAGTCCACGCGTACGGTAGTTTTACGAATATATGTTCATACAAGTGGTGACCTCTCGGGAAACACGCATCGACCTACATGAACATCTTATAACTGATGCTGCTATCCTGGATTAGAAAAGAAATTCTGAATTTCAAATGTGTTTTCTCCCTAATTGATCGAGAGACAACCACCAAAGACTGTCAGTTTCAAAACGTGACTTTTATGGTGTCTTATTCCTCTCTTTTAGCCGTGACGGTGCCGATGCCTTGAGGCGGGAACTGGAGCTTGAGATGATGAGAATAGCGGAGCGCAACCTCGGACGCGACGACAGGTGCAGTTGCCCTCTTACAAACGAGTCTTAGTCTTGGAAATTAATTCGCCGCAACGCAAGTAAACTGTTTCTGGCGGATTACTCCGAGCTTAGTCCGATCACCATTCTTGAAGATGCCCGGCTCGCCTCTCGCTATTGCTATTCACTTACTGCCAAACACGCGTCAATGAGACTACGACCATCGTAGACAGCTCACTTGCTCCTACGAACTAACAGAGAAGTCCAGGGGGGACAGGCTTGTCTGATAGCCTTCCTGTGGGCTATTGGACGCGTCCACAGGTGACGGGTAGTTAGACGGTCAGACTCCCAAGTTTGATCATTGAGGAGTCGCGGACCGAGCAGTTGCAGTCAGTGGAATGCCGCTTGCCTGTACAGAAGTCGCGAGTTAAACTCAACTGCGCGTCTGCACTTGCTTTAGCCAGGCTCCCCTAGAGAGGGAAAAAGAGAGAGGGAGAGGGAGAGAGAGAGGGAGAGGGAGAGAGAGAGGGGGAGAAAGATCAGCATGTTGGTCAACGAAGGAGCGCCAGCCAGTCAAGCCTAACCCCCAGGCTGGGATAATATAGGGTTCGAGCCCCGATTGTTTTTTATCGAGCCTTATTTCCAGAGAACTAACGTTGATCCAGTCGCGCATACTAAGATCCAACGACTACCTGAACCAGACGAAGTCTGGAATGGTCGTAAGGGTCATGAAGAGGCAACCACCTGTTAGGCCAAACTTCGCCAAGTCACTGTGCAACGCCTTGTAATAAATGTAAACAGTTCGTGTGACCCATCAGAAGATAGGTCACGAACTTCGCGCTGAAACCCTTGCATCGCAGGAGCCGCTCATCCTGCATCTCCGGACGTTTTACTGCCTTAACGAAATGACCAATTTTCAAACGAAGGCATGGTTTTCTTTTATCAATTATTATTAATTAGCCGTCAAATTTTCTAATAGAAAGCCCTCATAAAGTCAATTTAAGACTTAACATAACTGACAGCAAAGAAGGAAGATATAGTACATCGAAAAATAACTAAAAGGAGTAACATACACAACATACTATTATCTTGTTGATTTTCCGTTTGCATTTAAAATAGCTTTACGTCAGAAGGACATACAGGCTGCCAAGTTGTCCATGGTGGTTTTCTCCATACTGTCATAAAGTGCAAAATCCTCTATTTACTGCGTTGGACAGTGTCTGTTTACCTCGTCTTAATTTCTTTTGATTATCTCAAAGAGATTTTTTTGTCGGATCCACATGAGAGCTGTTGACAGGAATGAATATGCTTTACAGGCCGAAGAAGGAAAGGCTGGCTGTGTTCTTGAAAAGTTGGATCACAGTCGTAGCCTTGATTGTGGTCACAACTCCCCTTGAATGGTTAACAGGGGTGTTATCCTGCAACATTAGAGTGTCCATTTGACGTCAGTGAATGCCGTTATAACCAAATGCATCGTTTAAGGTGTCGATGAACACCCCCGATCGAATGTATTGGCTATTAAAACCGCCAGACATCGACAGTTTTCGAAAGTTTGTCGCCGATGCAGAACGTTCTGGTTGGAATTTCTTCCTACACATGGCTACGTGGGCGTACTTCGGAGGCTTGTCTAAACACCAGACCTCATCACAATAGTGAGCGCATCTTCAGAATTAAAGTCTGTGATGAGAATTCTCTTGAGCAATCGACAAACCGTCTCAATAATAAGTTTGCTACATAAAACGGCCTTATCTTAGCGTTTTCTTGATAGAGGTCGGATTCTTTCATCCAGAGGAAACATTGACAAATATTGCCTATGAACCTCAAGAGACATGTAATGATTCCTTTTAGTGGACGGCAAATAAAATCGTCGTCATGTCTGTCTGCGGATCGTTCCGGACCACCTTGATTAATCTTGGGGAATTGGTCTATTATTATTAATTCTCCACAGACCGACCTGGCTAATGATAAAAAATATGAATTAACAGCTTGCACATCAACTCTTCCGCAACCGAGACAAAGCGCTCTGATATCTTCATCTCGCGGCATGACGTAGGAAAATGACAGCATGCCGCGGTTGCTAAATATGCGCTTGGTTATGCCTGGGCGCAGTAAAACAGCCCACTGCCAACCACTTTATGACACAAAAAGCCGGAAATTTGCAAACCAGCGGAAGACTGGTCGGACATCGAAGCAGTTTATTTGTTGTTCCGTGCTTTTCAACTTGCCCAACTTTAGAGTATTTGAAGCTTACACCGGTTCATATTCCTTGAAACCAATGTGATTTCGCATATCTGCCTTCACTTGATTTTGATGAAGGGATTTACTTAAAAGGTCTTTTTGTTTACATCAGTGTTCCTCTAAATCACAACGCATAAAAAACAAGAGACTCTGACATGTGACACTAAATAGCGTAGGAAATCACTCGGATGTCAGAAAACGTCGGATTTCACCCAACCTTGGCCAATTTCCATTCGATAACTTCGATTTGAAATGAACTGGTCCTTAACAAAGGGCTTTCTGGGCCTCCTATCGGCAGCGGTGGTGTGAGGAACCTCACTTTACTCCCGCTAGACTGTGGATCAGGTCACAGTCGTAGCCTTTATTGTGGTCACAACTCCCCTTGAATGGTTAACAGGCGTGTTATCCTGCAACATTTCAGTGTCCACTTGACGTCAGTGAATGCCGTTATAACCAAATGCATATTTTAAGGTGTCGATGAACACCCCCGATCGAATGTATTGGCTATTAAAACCGCCAGACATCGACAGTTTTCGAAAGTTTGTCGCCGATGCAGAACGTTCTGGTTGGAATTTCTTCCTACACATGGCTACGTGGGCGGACTTCGGAGGCTTGTCTAAACACCAGACCTCATCACAATAGTGAGCGCATCTTCAGAATTAAAGTCTGTGATGAGAATTCTCTTGAGCAATCGACAAACCGTCTCAATAATAAGTTTGCTACATAAAACGGCCTTATCTTAGCGTTTTCTTGATAGAGGTCGGATTCTTTCATCCAGAGGGACATGTAATAGTTCCTTTTAGTGGACGGCAAATAAAAGCGTCGTCATGTCTGTCTGCGGATCGTTCCGGACCACCTTGATTAATCTTGGGGAATTGGTCTATTATTATTAATTCTCCACAGACCGACCTGGCTAATGATAAAAAATATGAATTAACAGCTTGCACATCAACTCTTCCGCAACCGAGACAAAGCGCTCTGATATCTTCATCTCGCGGCATGACGCAGAAAAATGATGACAGCATGCCGCGGGTTCTCAATATACGCTTTGTTATGCCTGGGCGCAGTAAAACAGCCCACTGCCAACCACTTTATGACACAAAAAGCCGGAAATTTGCAAACCAGCGGAAGACTGGTCGGACATCGAAGCAGTTTATTTGTTGTTCCGTGCTTTTCAACTTGCCCAACTTTAGAGTATTTGAGGCATAGTCTGGTCCATATTCCTTGAAAACAATGTAATTTCGCACATCTGCCTTCACCTGACTTTGATGGAGGAATTTACTTAAAATGTCTTTTTGTTAACATCAGTGTTCCTCTAACTCACAAAGCAGGAAAAGCAAGAGACTCTGACATGTGACACTAGATAGCGTAGGAAATCACTCGGATGTCAGGAAACGCCGGATTTCCCCCAACCTTGGCCAATTTACAGCCCATAACACCTACGTGAAATTAACTGTTCCTTAGCAGAGAGCTTTCTGGGCCTCCTATCGGCAGCGGTGGTGGATAAGGTCATACGTGGATGGCGGTAATGCGAGTTTTAATAGTGTGTTAGCACGCCGGACAGTAAGCTGACGAAATGCAAGGAAACGCAGACATTGTTTTTATTTCTGCCACAAGTCTTGTCGTACGATTTCTTGTGTCAACGGAAATGGGCGCGTTGGTCAAAAAATACGCAAAAAGAAAATTTAAAAAATAACGGATTCTGAGCTTGAGGTCATAGTAGTTAGTTGTTTCTGTACGGTGTGACGCCTGCGTCGGCCCGTAACTCGGCGCCAAGGTAAAAGCACACATGACGCGATCAACTGTCTACCGACAGCTAAGTGCGATCCTTCGCCCCACCACTGTCCTCCAGATCTATTCAATAAACAAAATGCATGCATACTACCCACTCACACACCGATCAGGAAATTCCGTAATATAGGTCATCTACTGTACAAAAGAAATTTCAACATACAGTAGGTGGGCTAACGCATGAAATGTCAACCTAAATTCCGAAAGATTTATTAAGCCGTGTTGTAAAACTTATCAATTTATGGCATAATTCTTTAATATTACAGCCACCGCGGGGTGCCGGCTTCCGAACGCACATCTTTTTGGCTGCATGCGAAAAGTATACTCATTAAAGATGACTGCTCAAGTAGCATGCATTTTCTCATTGATTTGTGATACCCTTAAAACTTCAATTTAATTTTATGGCAAATATGCATGCCGATATGCATTCTTTTGCTCATTCGATAGAAAACTACGTTTTCTTCCAATTTTATGCTCAAAGGAAGGGTATTATTTGGTTTTCAGAAACCTTTCCAATTCTCGAATAATTTCGAACCCGACCTGCTGTTACACTTGCATTCAGGGTTTCCAAACTACAAGCCTACGGAAAACTGTACAGTTCTCTGTGGTATTAAGAGGAGACTATATGGGGCTCGAAAATATTAGTCAGTGGATTTGAGACATATTGTTAACTTTACAAGCCACATTGTTAAATGCAAAGACATGGCGTTTTATGAACAGTCATTTCACGTTATTGAAAAATCTCACAATTAGAAGCTTTTTAAAACTTAATTATATCCCTCCTTCGAGTATTTCCTACCGAATTAGCAAAAGAATGGATGTCGGTATGCATGTTTGCCAGGAAATATAATTGAATTTTAAGGACATCGAAAATCCCTGAGAAAATGCATGCTGCTTAAGTAGTCATTTTTACAGAGTATAGTTTTTGCATGCAGCCGGAAAGCAGTTCTTTCGAAAGCGCACATCCTGTGGTAACTGAATTATTATTGAATTATGCTGCACAATGATATGTTTTACAGCCCCACTTAGTTAATCTTTTCGAAACGAAAATACATTTCATAATTTTGGTTAACATTTCACGAGTTATTCCGACTAGTAAGGAAGATAAGGATGGCTATTCTTTTATTTGCCAGTCTTCATCAGCTAGTTATGCCCAATCCCAAGTTTGGATAATCGGATCGTCGCAATGTCCTTTGTTCTTATCCGTGCTTTTTCTTTATTGTTAGTGATTTTTTTGTTCTGACGGCCTGTAGCGTTCGCATTGTGCATATGACGACGCCGGGACGTTGGCATGACAGCACCCCGCTCTAAATACTGAGTAATGCCAGTTAACTTTAGTTCGCACTGTGGCTGCTGTTCGATCGACGGCAATTCAAACGTTTTGGGCTGAATGAGCGAAACTGTACGGTGTCCTCTAACTCACCGCAGTTGCAAGCTTCAGGTCTGCCTAGTTTAAGATTCTGTTGGCTCTCCTCATAATCCTAGATGTTAGTCACTGTCTGGTAGCAGTTTACTTGGTTTTTTGCCAGGGTGTCTCTTGACGACTAAACCTCACAGCGCTGTAAACACATCTTCGCGGTTACATAACCTTCGTACTCAGCTTGAATGCGTTCTCCCTACAGTGGGCGACTGATCTCATGGAATGTTGGCTGAAATTCTGAAAATCGTTTCAGATAAGAAAGGATTACTTAGACACGGTTGTAATACTTGTGGTATACTTGTGGTTGTAATACCTTGTGGCATAATCCTATAACATTTCGAACTCAGCAGGATGTCAGGATCTGAATCCATTGCTTTCCAATTTCCTGCAGAAACCGTATTTGGTCAAAAAACGACTACTTAAATAGCATGCATTTTTCACATTAGCTTTCGATGGTCTTGTAAATTTGAATATATTGTACAAAAACTACGAACAAAATATGCATTCTTTCAGTCGTTTGATAGAGAATCGCGTCATCTGTTATGTTTTATGCTTGAAAAATGAGTATAATTAGGTTTTAGAAAAGTTTTCTATTTTCTGAATAATCTGGAGCATGATCAGTCGTTGCATTAGCGCTTAATGATTTGAGTCTCCTAGGTACATGCGTTCCTCTTAAAGAAAATCACATATTATTCTATGTCTTTAAAAAGATACCATCCAGAGTCCATAATTCTTGCAATGGATGCGGACCATATCGTATATTTCATGAGGAGCAATGGTGAAAGGACAGGTCCGATTCTCTATGAATGGACATTTTACGGTCTTAAAAAATCCATAATTAGAAATGTTTTTAAAAACCTAGTTATATTCTTTTTTCGAGCATAAAATATAAATAATTCTCTGTCAAACGACTGAAATAAAGCATATTTTTGTTCGTAGTTTTTATAAAACATAATTGTATTTACAAGATCACGGAAAACCAATGTGAAAAATGCTTGCTATTTAATTAGTCGTTTTCTTTTACCAAATACGGTTTCTGCAGAAAATTCAAAAGCAATGTATTCAAAAGCTGACATCCTGCCGAGTTCGAAACATTATAGGATTATGCCGCAAGGTAATCAGTATTACAACCGCGTCTAAGTTATCCTTCCTAATCGTAAACGAATTTCAGAATTCCAGCCAACATTTCGTGAAATCGGTCACTCACCGTACATTTGACGATTCGGACCATTTAATTGGACAGTGTCGCAAATTAGACCTACCGCGTCATTGTCCCATCAGCGTACGGGGGGCCAACAAGTTAGGCTGTTACCTTTACACGCATCCTCTGCGTGTTCAAAAAACGGTCATGTGATTGCACACACTCTTCTTTCGGTTGAAGCATTTGGAGAAGATGTAGGGTGTGTAGCCCTCCGGGTGGTTGGCGTGCTTCATAACGGTTTGCCTCGTAGTAGGTGGCGAAATGGGTTGTGCAGGAAGCATACAGTAGGTGGGCTAACTCATGAAATGTCAACCAAAATTCCAAAATGCGTTTTCGTTTCGAATATATTAATTAAGTAGGGTTGTAAAACTGGTCATCCTGCAACATAATTCTATAATATTTCAGTTATCTCAGGATGCCGGCTTTCGGATGAACTTCCTCCCGGCTGCATGCAAAAACTACACTCTGTAAAAAACGACTACTTAATTAGCATAAATTTTTCTCATTGATTTGCAATGCCCTCAAAGATTAAATTATATTTCATAGAAAACATGCACAAAAATATTCATTCTTTTGCTCATTCGGCAGAACATTACGTCTTCTAATTTTATGCCCAAAGGAGGGACATGATTCGGTTTCAGAAAACTTCTAATTCCTGAATAACTTTGAACCCGCTCTACCGTTACACTTGCGTTCAGGGTTCCCAAACTACAAGCCGCGTATTTCCTGCGTAAAAGAGCCACACATTTCTCTATAGTAATAAAAGTGGACTATATAGGGTTCATCAAATTTAGCAGTGGATTTGATCCATATTGCTAACTTTACAAGTCACCTCGTTAAATGCAGAGACGTGACGATTTATGAACGGCCATTTCTTGGTATTTAAAGGTCCCACAATTAGAAACTTTTTTAAAACACATTAATGTCCCTCCTTCGAGTATAAATTAGAAGAAGGCGTAAATATCTACCGATTGAGCTAAAGAATGAATATGTTTATGAATGTTTTCAATGAAATATAATTAGACATTTAGGGGCATCAGAAATCAATAAGAAAAATGCATTCTACGTAAGTAGTCATTTTGTACAGAGTGTGGATTTTGTATGCAGCCGGAAAAACGTTCATTTTAAAGCAGGCATCCGGAGGTAACTGAATTATTATAGAAGTATGGTGCAGGATGATTGGTTTTACAACCATACTTAATCAATCTTTTCGAAAAGAAAACGTTTTTCGAAATTTCGGCTGACATTTCATGAGTTTGACCTCTAATAGCGTCATCGATATTAAACTTACCCGTTTTGGGCTCAAGCTTAAATTTTGGGCAACGGTTAATTGGGTTATTCCTGGGAATAGTGGTTCCAGGCTTGGCTATAAATCGAAGTCGGGATAGAGGCTAGGCTTAATCTTTTAGGGTTTAGCTTATGGCTGCGGTTACGTCGGACTTCTTCATGAATGCATACAGGTTAGACATGTGTTGCTGAAGGTGTAACCATGGTTTGCGTTAGATTTGTAGCTAACGGTGGTCTCCCCCTCCTCCCCCCAAAGTGGGTTACATACCATACCCTTTCCGTTTTGGACCTGCATTCCAGTAAAATGTACGTGTGAAATAATGTTCCTTTTCTGCGTCCTTCCCTGCGGGCTACTTAACTGACGGTTTTCTTCAGAGAAGTATTCATACTGGTGAGGGAATAGATGCGCATCCAAAGTCCAGCATTTCGCCGTATCTGATTTAGCTTGAGGTGATATTAAATTCTAATTAGTCTTTAAACTTAAGAAAAAAATATGGATTCACCGGAACAGGTTTGATTGAGTGCTGAGATTTCAGAGGGCTTTGTCGGCTCACGATTGTCAAAGCGTATAATCAGATAGAAATAGAAGTGGCATGCCGCGCCAGTCGGTCTCTTCTGATCTACGTTTTTTCTCGGGTGTTTGCCGGAATTTTTAACTGCGTGCGTTGTGAGTCGCTAACCGGTTGGGAGGGCGGCTGGGTGAGCCTCTGTCGGGATTGATCTATCTGCCGGTTCTTTTTCCTTCTCTTCATCGAGTGATTGAGTCGTCGGACTGTTTCTACTGCGGCCTTCTTAAGTTCAGTGTGGTCGTCTAGTTCTGAGCTTTGTGAGCTGCAGGAAGGTCCAGTCGTCCATTAACCGGAGTGCCACACCGGTCAACCCTTGAATTGCTTCTGTCCAGGAAGATCGAAAGTATGCCCAGTTTATCCAACATGACAAGGACGATACCTTTGAGCAAAATGATGACTGTATGCAGATACGGTATCCAGTTGGCTCTGTCGTGGCCTCCCACCTTGAAAGGGCACCTGGCCCTTAAACAACGGAACCGATCCCTTGGCAGGCATTTCTATTATCCCTCAAGTCATGCCCAGTTGATCTCCGTTCCTTGTTCCTCCGCCCTTGAGTACGACTGTCAGTCATCAGTACTTGACTAGAATCCGCAATTACACACATCAGCACATGATTCGCAGCCTACCGATCGCTGGTTTAGGTCTTTCACCCTGCCGTTGGCCATCAAGCTTTAAAAACGCCAGTCCGCTAGTACACTTCATGTTTAAGGGTTCCGAACCACAAGCCATTCTTTATATACTAAAAGGAAATTCTACGTTTACTTACACTGTTGAGAAGGCACTATAGAACGCTCACAAATTTGCATAATAGATCTGGACAAGGCCGTGTACTTCAGAAGGGACGCTTAAAAAGGGGCTGATACGATAGCTCTTGCTTAAACACTTCGCTGTCTTAAAATATCTCCGAATAACCGTTTTGGGACCCGAAAGAATCCCTTTCTTCGAGTTGAGAATCCGATTATGCAACCATTTACAAAAGGGGTCTAAGGACGGATGCTTTTATTTACGTCTTCATCGAAAATCAATAGAATAACTTCGTGCAAATTGAGTAACCAAAACGTCACAAGGACGCTCATTCGGGAGATTATGCTGCTTTGTGCGCAATATTATTCACCCGCCTAAGCAATCTTTTTCTGACTGACATGGCGCTTCAGAATTTCGGTTGAAATTACTCTGGTTACGTCACCTGCAACGTGCGAATGCCCACGCAACTGTTCGTTGTGAGCGTTTTTGTACCTCGATAACTTAATTTCTCCTCTAATTAAGTAAGTTTCTTAAAGTGGAACATATTTCGCGGAAGATTTTTGCGAATGCAACTGCTTCGAAGACCGTAAGCCGGAATTAGGCAATCCCTGAAACCTCTTCGGACGATCGGCTGTCGGGATCGTCGCCGTAATGTGTTCATTTTCTTAGAAGAAGAGGAAGAATAACAGTGAACAGCACGTCTGTAAATCAAACGAAAACAGTGACTGAGGCGGTGAATTCACCCCTCTGAGCCACTAAAAAGGCTCCAAGTCTAGTGTCCTGTAGTGTCAGGTTCAACAGCGATCCGCATTCCCTACGAATGGCAGAAATGTCCGGATGTCCTTTTCGGTCTTCGTTAAACTGGCGATGTGACGGGAAGCCTAGGTTGGCACAAGTTTGCCCAGATCCTCGCTGGCGAAGCCCGTAGGGTAAGGATAAATGCTTATTATGTTCATGACAAGGACATAGCACAGCGGAGACCAGCTTGGCTGTTTCTGGCTTCGTTGTCGTCATTAGGCAGTCTTACTCGTATCCCATGGACGTTCCAAGTGGGACCAATCAGACAGACTTTCTATCAATCGAGCTAGGGATTCGGGCTCTGAAGGCTTCAATTCTTGAATTGCGATCTCGCGTAAGAACGGTGGTCGCGAGTTTTCCCTGGTTGTGGGGCGTAATGCGGTCGATTAGTCTTACGCTGAGGTCGCCCGCCTACAACCCCTACGTGGTGGCAATTGGTGGAAATTATCGACAAAGACATGGTGTGCCCGAACTACCAGCTGAGCCTCTCTTCAAAGCGTCTCCGTCCCCGTCTGATATCATCACCATCGGACGACAACGGCGAATTTATTGTTCGCCGGCAGTGCATATCGATCGCTGGTAGTTCGTCGCCCTGTTCAATTACTTCTGAACCGACCAATCATATTTCGTTCAGCAATCGGGATACTTTTGTAAATGTCACTTTTATTCGGTTATGTAGTAGGTTTGCAATTTTAGTCAAAAAATACAATTCAAAGTGATGGACTTGTTTATGATGAACAGAATTAAAGTAATCTACAAGGGATCCGGACATTATGTCATGGCGGGCTACGGGCGCAATTGGCAATTATCCGGTGTTAGATTACATCTGTGCACCGAAGTAATTACTTTTGGGTCACGACAAATGTAGAATTACCCCTTAATTCGATTGGCATTGTTTGCTCTGTCTGGCAGAAGCTGCTGTAGTTACTTCTGACTGGTTTGCGTCGCCCTCTAGCCTACATCGCGGGTTTCTTTGGGGCTTGCGCAGTGGTCTCTCTGTGAGCCTCTAGTTGTTTAGCATCCTCACCTCCACCTTTTCTCGGTGTCGCCAGAAACTGCTTTAACAGGCCCCGGAATCTTCCGTCTGACTTAGCCGCTTTCCCTGCCTGTCTCGTGAAGCGATTTTGTCAGGAGCGTAGTCCTGCTCTGACTCTGGGGAATGCGACCGGTGATCCTAATTCACCGTCTTATGTTCGCTGCGTGTGTTCCTTAGGATTGCCGTTTTTGACAGAGAAATTGCTCACATCTTCGGCGGGATTTTTCTTTAAATGGCAGTTTTATGTGCATAACCGTTTTTCTTCCGTTCTGCTTGAAATTGTGTCTGACTGAGATTCATTGCTTCCGGTTGAACAAGCTCCCCCTTCCTGTGCTTCCATGGCGGTAAAGCAAACTGCCTTTCTGGTTTATAAATGCAACTACAGTACTCGGATTTATTGCATCGGTTTGACCGAGCGTTCCTCCAAAATCAGCTTCTTTTGATCGGGTTTTTGGGTGCTGTTCAATAGATGTACTTACTCATGAAATGTTAGTCGAAATTCTGATATACGTTTTTAAATTGAGAAGAATACCTGGATAGGGTTGTTATATTAATTTCCATGCAGTATAATCTCAAAATATTTTCGTAATTTCAGAACGCCAGCTCTTGAGCGAACTCCTTTCCAGCCGCCTGCAAAAACTGCGCTCTGTTTAAAATGGCTACTTAAGTAGTGGGAATTTTCTTGTTGATTTTCGATGATCTTATATTACTCAAGTATATTTCATAAAAATCACGCATGAAAATATTTATTCCTTCTCTCATTCAGTGAAAAATTACGTCTTCTTCAACATTTATACTTGAAGGATGGGTATGACTCGGTTTTAAAAAATTCTAATTATGAGATTTCTTTAGACCGTAAAATGCTAAATTTTACGAAGCTCATTTGGTCCTTTCTTAATGGCGTATAGAAATGTATGATTTTTCGTACACGAGAAACGCGCAGCTTGTAGCTTGCAGGCCCTGAAAGCAGGCTTAACGGCACATTAGTTTCAAAATTACTTGGGAATGAGAAAAGTTCTTTTAAACCGCATCATATCCTTCCTTCAAGTATAAAACCGTAGAAGACGTATTTTTTCTCTAAATGTATGTTTTTGATGAAATATATTTGGATTTATAAAGGTATCTAAAAAAATAAGAAGATTCACGCTACGTGAATAGCCATTTTTTACAGAGCCTAGTTTTCGCAGGCTGAGGGAAAGGCGTTCGTTCAAAAGTTGACATCCTGAAGTAGCTGAATTATCTTGAGGGTATGCTGCGCGGTAATTAATATTACAGCCCTACCTATATAATATTTTCGAGTCGAACACGTCCTTCACAATTTCGGTTATTATTTCATAAGTTAGCACATCTACTGTAATTCTGTCAGTGTTGTGATCCTTGTTGACTCTATGCCCTGTTCGCTGAGCAAAGTAGCGAATTAAAGTCAGTTTTATTAGACGTAATCCCAATTATGTTGTGTGCATCCTGAGAGTCAGATCGCAGTGGGCTACGTCGACTGTTGTTTGTAGGCCTCCTCAGTTCGCACCTGCAAGCATTGGCTAGGAGTGAATCTAGGCCTGATCACTCGGCTATCTCATCTACTGCTGAGTTGAGAAGATTACATTTGATGTATGCATCTATAATTCACTGTGTGGCACGTTCATTTCAAGGCTCTCCTCTGCCCTCGAAGACGCAAAATTTTGATCCCTCTTTCAGACAGGTGTATGCGGTTTGCTTAAGATTCTCGAGAGTGACACCACAGCGCGACGCGGTTTTGGTATTTCGGCCTTACATGGGGCAAAATTTCAGTTGATCCACCGTCAACCGGCTCCTCATGGCGGATTCGACCGTCGCAGGCTACGATGCCCACTGCGTGCTCCACGCGATTGGTGCAACACCAGTAATGTGCGCTTGAATTGCGGTAGGTGTGGTAAATCATGTAAGGCGTTGTTGTTTTGGAAAGATTACACAAGAACAATCCAGCAGAATGATTCAATAGTGATTCAGTAACCTCCCAATGCCGGCTTTCGAACGAACTGCAAAAATCACATTCTGTTAAAAACTGATAGTTAAAGAGTATGAATTTATCTCATTGATTTTCGATGCCCTTAAAAATTTAATTATATTTCATGTAAAAATGCATAAAAATATCCATTCTGCCGCTCATTCGGTAGAAAATCACGTCTTTTTCAAATTTATGACTAGATTTTAAAAAAAGTTTCTAATTGGGAGATTTTTAACACCACGGAATCGCCGTTCATAAAACATCATGTCTCTGCATTAACCAATGGGGTTGTAAAGTTAACTATATGGCTCAAATCCACTGCTAAATTTTATTAATCTCATATGGTCTTCTCCTAATACTGCAGAGAAATGTACGGTTTTCCCTTACTCGGAAAATATACGATTTATAGTTTAGGAACCCTGAATGCAATGGTAACTGCAGGTCGGATTCAAGATTATTTGGAAATTTGAAAAGTTTATTTAAAACCGAATTCTACCCTTTTCAAGCATAACGTGTTAAGGGGACGTAATGTTCTACCGAATGGGTAAAAGGATGAATACTTTGTGCATGTTTTCGATGGAGTATGGTTGAATTTTAAGGGACGTCGAAAATCAGTGTGAAAATGTATGCTAGTTATGCAGTCATTTTTTACAGAGTATAGTTTTAACATTCAGCCGACAAGAAGTTCGTTCGAAAACCGGCATCCTGAGGTATCTGAATTATTATGGAATACCACTGCACGACGATTAGTTTTACAACCCTACTTGAGTGATCTTTTCGACACAAAAATGAATTTTGGAATTTTGGTTGGCATTGCATGAGTTAGCCCACCTACGACGAGTTTCCTTGAAAAGAAATTGAACTGATGACGCCAACCCAACGTGAGGCCAGATGAAAGCGAGAGAAAAGGTGAGATTGTCACATTAGACTAGTTGGTGCGACAAGCGAGACAGTAATAGACCCACCTTTTGCATGCGATAGGGGTGGGCACAGAGTCACAAGAGGTTTCGTAACGGGAGGCCTGATAAGGAGCTGGAGGTGGAGGGGGATAGTTGGTCGATTCGACCATTTCAGGGCTCTCATCTGCACTCGAAGACGCAGCATTTTGACAGGCAGGTGTCTGTGGTTTGCTTAAGATTCTCGAGGGTAACACCACAGTGCGACGTGGTTTTGCTACCGTCAACCGTTCCCTAATGGGGGTTCGACCGTCGCAGACGACGATGCCTACTTTGCGTTCCACAGGGTGGGTGTTACACTAGTGATGTGCGCTTGAATTACGTTAGGTGTGGTAACTCATGTAAGACGTTTTTGTTTCTGAAAGATAACACAAATAGGATTGCAAAATGTACCATCCGGAAGAATGATTCTATAAGAATTTTAGTTACCTCGGATTGCCAGCTTTCGAATGAACTCCTTCCCGACCGCATGCGAAAAGCACACTTTGTAAAAAATGATTGTTAAGGAGCATGAATTTCTCTCATTGGTTTTTGATGCCCATAAAAATTCAATTATATTTCATGGTCAACATGCATCAGGTTATTCATTCTTCTGCTTATTCGGTTGAAAATTACGTCTTCTTCAAATTTTATGCTCAAAGGAGGAGCACGATTCGCTTATACACCGTGCCTAATTGTGAGATTTTTAAGACCATGAAATACGCGTCCCTAAAGCTTGGTGTTTCTGCATTTACTAACGTTGTTTGTAAAGTTTACAATATGGATCAAATCCATTTGCAAATTTTATGAATCCCATGTTGTATCCTTGTACTGCCATAGAGTAATGTATGGCTTTCCGTACGCGGACATTAATCGGCTTGTAGTTTGGGAACCCTGATGCACATGCAACAGAAGGTCGTGTTCAAAATCATTTAGGAATTAGATAAGTCTTTCAGAACCGAATCATACCCTTCCTTCTAGTATAGAATTTTAAGAAGTTGTAATTACAGTACCTGTGCTAACTCATGAAATGTCACGAATTAACACAGGTTAACGACTTTAACGCAGGTTAACACTACGGCTCCCAAAGTCTGATAGCGGAAAATAAACGATGTGTCAAAGAAATAAAGCAAAGTTTGGTTAAGAAAATATTATTTACTGAGATAAAAATAAATAATTTTCGACGAAAGTCACATTTTCGAGAAACGCCTATATTACAAACAAGTTAATAAATGCCACGTATGAGGACGTATAAAGGAGGAGGGCGGATAAAAGGTGAAAAATAATTAAGGACAGATACAAATACAAAAAAATTAGTACTTAGTCTGTCCGACATAGACATGACGAGGTTATCTATGGTGGATTGTAAAATGTAATTATTGAGTATGAAATCCAATTTTTCCTGCATTGAAAGAGTCTTCTTAGCTTAGTGCCAATTTCTTTTGACTATTCCAAAAATATTTTCGATAGGATTCAAATCGGGACTGTTGGCCGGTATGAAAATGGTTTGGAGGCCAATTGCGGAGAGCGTGGTTGTTGTCTAAAATGTTAGATTATATTTGCAAGCGGCATTAAATTAGTACCTCTTTAGAGCGGTGGACAGGTGCATTGTCCTGCAAAATTACAGTATCCATTCGGCGCCGACTTATGCCGTTGTAGCCGAAAGCATCCTTGACAATTGCAATGAACACCTTGCTGTTGATGGTGTCGGATGTTGATCGCCAGACAGGCCGCTCACCGAATTTAATCGCCATCCAAACCATCATTCGCCGACAGTTCTTGAATGTTGCCGTCGGTGTAGTGTGTTCTCTTGGGAAGTTCTTTCCACATATGACGGTTTGGAGCGATTTCGTAGGCTTGTCTAAAAATAGAACCTCATCGCAGAAGAAAATGCTCTTCCAAAATGAAGATCTGTAATCAATAGAATCCTTAGCAAATAAAAGCCGTTGTCTAATTAGTTTTCTACTTAAATATGGCTTAATCATTGCCTTCCGCCGCTGCAGTTTAAATTCCTTCATCCTTTTTCTAATGATGTTCATAGAAAACATCGGCAAATGTTCCCGCTGAATGGCCTCAATGGGCATGTTATGAATATTTATTAATGTACGACGAATAAAATCGTCGTCTTGCTTACTTGTGGACCGTTTGGGTCCCCCTATCTTATTTCTAGGAACAATTTTATCATTAATAATGCGCCACAGAGTGACCTCGCTAATATTGAAAAGACTAGCTAACGGCTCACGCGGGATTCTCTCTGCCGCTAATTTTCGAATGCGCTGGAAGTCAACTTCGGATAAGTATTGTTTAGACATAGTTATCGTTTGGCGTGGCAGAGCAAAGTGACGGCATGTCGCGCGAACTCAATATATATTCGTTAACGACACGCATTTTCAGTCTGGTAAAACAATCACACTGATAAACTTTTTTAATTCGGTATTTTGAAACATAAAACTTAACGAATTTGTAAAATGGAATTTTTAGATAAAGAATCGCACGTTATTTCCTGAACACAATAAGAAATAATTTATCTGCATTTCCCTGATTTAGTTGATATTGAAATTTAATTTTTTCTTTTTGTTCGAAAGTTTATCAAAAAATTTCGTCCTTTTATTAATCTTCTTAAACAGATTAATAAGGTTACACAAAGAATTTCCATCCGAAAGCTTCAATAGCGTAGGAAACTGCTTGAATATCAGGAATCCTCCGATTTCGCCTTAATCCGGCCCGTTTTCTATTTAATATACAGATCCGTATCAAACTTTCCTTCAGAAAACGGTCTTTTCGTCCTTATTTCAACTAAATAAACACAAATAACGACACCAAAAATACGCTACATTTTCCACTATAATTTTGACCTCGGCATTTCGTGAGTTAGCACAGGTACTGTATCTGCCAAACTAATGGAAGAATGAATATTTTAATGCATATTTTTTGTGAAATGTAATTGAATTTTTAAGGAGGTCAAAAATCAATGGGGAAAATTCATGCTGCCTAAGTTGTCATTTATTATGGAGTGTGTTTTTTGCATGCGGTCAGAAAGTTCTTCGAATGCCGGCATTCCAAGGCAACTGAATTACTGTAGAATCATTCTGATGGTTGGTATATTTTGCAAACCTACTTAAGTAATCTTTTCGAAACAAAAGCGGATTTCAGAATTTCGGCTAACATTTCATGAGTTAGCACACCCTACCAAGACAGCATTAGCCACTAGCTATCGCCTTGGCTAAACAACTTCTGCCGCTACCCTATGACCTGATTTTACTCCCACCGCCAAAGTAGAGGTCCTTTTCTTAATTCTTCGAAAGGCATCTTGTTGTCAACTCGGTCTACGGATTAGACATAATGACCCAATCTGAATGAGATCATTATGGCTAGGATAAAAAGTGCCCCTACGCTGATAATTCAAAGGCTCATCTTGATGATTTTAAAGTAGAAGCATTTCAACAATTCGGTGGACAAAGTCGGTAAGGATGTGTTCTTCAGTTGCCTCACAGGAAGTCGTTGTTTGGTCATTCAACTTCGATCTGTTAAAATATTCAACTAACAGGATGCTCGGCCGAAATCATCCTCGTGACCAGTAAAGGCCAGATCAAGGGACTGTACTAGAGATCATCTTCATGCAACCTCGGCTAATGCCAGAATGTGACAACTTCCACGTAAAGCAGATTCCATAACAACTTCGAGTGTGGGCTATTTGGTTCGGTTGGGGGTAAGTGTGCGGGCATGCAAAATGCAGTCACACGGTAGACGTGTGCGGCGGCTGCAGCACTCCTTCCTCTCCTTCCACCCACCTGTCGAGACAATGTCAAGAAGACCGGAGGTGGAGGCGGGCCCAGTGGCTGAAAAGCTAAACAGCCTGTCTACGCGTGCTACACACAGCCTGCATTGCCAGAATTCCACGCAGACGGCTAGGATCTCATGGACACGAGACTGCCATGGTGTCCGCATTAAGAAGGAACCATTTCCCGCCTGACTCTTATTCCCCCGAAAAAAAACCAGATCACCCCGTCAGTTGGCTGCGCTCCAAGTTAGGTGATCCGATCCGGTCCGGTCCTGAGCCGACGCATCTAAGCAGCACTACATAATTAATCACTACCTGTGACCTAATTGGATATGTTATTTGCCGAGGGGGATGTCGTTTCATTTTTCGCAAACAGTTATGTCAGCAGGAGCGTCAGCTCCAGTTATCTGCTGCTTTTGCAAAGCGTTTTATTAATGCGCGTTTTGCATGACGCGGACCAAGCTTTTCGCTGACCTCCATCGTCTCAGCAAACTCTCGAATGACTTATCTTAACCTTTTTTGCTGGGTTTTAGAATGATTGGTGACCACGGCCGGGAGGCGAGATTTCCCTTCCTCGATGAAGCTGTTGTTTCTTTCCTATCCGCCCTTCCAGTCTCAGAAAAGGTAACCAGAACCGCAAAATATATGACCTCTTTAAATTCATTCCAGTGCATATGGTCTCCTCTAGACTTGTAGGACTTGGACTGTTGATACCCTGAGGCTAGACGAGATCAAAATTCACCAAAGCCTGTGAAAAACCCTTGACTGTGTTTTTTTTAAACATCCAGCAGTACATGAATAGAATTCCGATGATAACTTTTATGGAACATATTTTCTGCCGAATCTTTACGGTGTTGCTTTCTTTGTTCTTCGGATGACCCTATTTAAGTAGCACGTAAATACCACGAAACATGTGCCCAGGCTTTTAGCCAGTATCTGCCTGGAAATATGATTAAACCTGCATATGTACTGGGCAGATATTTTTGTGAGAGAAGGCTCACATTATGGCGTTTTAATTTCCTCAGAAATTCATCGCCAACTTGGAGTAAATCAACTTATCCCTAACTTCATAACTGCGTCCAGGAAACAGGAAACGTGAGCTTACACAAAAGGTTCATTCGAGCTTGTTACATATTGTCGAAATCACGAACATTTCAAGGCCGATAAACAGTCTGCCCCCATGTCTGAAATTTACAGACGTGAGTTTCCACAATTAATTATGGAGCTTTAATCATTGAGCTCTCTGTTCTTTAAATAGAACGAGTTTGTGGAGACACTCAGACTCCATAAAAAGAATATACACTACTGCAGAGTAATTTACGTAGTGGGTTTGACCTGAAACCCAACATGATATCCTGTGTTGCCTAATAAACCGCCTTGCAAGTTTATTTTTGTAATTTCTCCCATCTGAAAAGAGATCTAAAAGTGTTAATTGATTTTGAATGAGTTTTTTATAACTTCTTAGTATGGCGGGTGTCACGATTTTTAATTTCCGCAGAAATTGGCGTGTGAACTTGAGGTAGATTTTTCAGGAGACACATCTTTTCAGGTTTGAGATCAAAAACTCTCTATGAAAATTTGCACCCAAAATCCGTCAGCTTCAGTGGAATCACAGCAAACTGTTTATTTTTGTTGTTTTTAATTTTCTCAGAAGTTAACTGCCAACTTGGAGTAAATCAAATTATTCTAAGGTCTATAGGCACAGACCGAAATTTGATGCATGCGTATTTGTGCCAAAGTCCATCAGACAGAGCGGGATAACCGCGTTATATTCATTAACTCCTGGCAAGTAGTCAGTAGTATATTTTAGCGTCACAAGATACCACACTAGGATACCATAGTAGTATAACTTGATTCACTATAAGTTAGCAGTTAATTGTAGAGGAACTTAAAAAGCAACTATTTCTAAACTGGAATATCTACCAGAAAGTATACGGGGGATGCTGGGGGACCTTGAATGAACTGATCTACCCCAACTTCGTAGATAATTTTTGAGGGCATTAAAAAGCGACAATTTCTAAATTTGAGTGTCTACCAAAAAACGCACGGGGAATGCTGGGGGACCCACTGATGAGCCGAACACCTCGAAGCTGCGCCATGCAGCGCAAAACATCGGCGAAACACGCACGACTGGGCTGCTGGCTGGTACCTGTGCTGTTAGTATGGTATCACCTTACTCTAAAGTATACTACTAACTGCCTGTCGGAAGTTAATGAATGTTACGCGGTTATCCGCTGTGGCTGATGGACTTTGGCCCAAATATTCATGTATAAAATTCTCGGTCTGTGCCTATAGACCTTGAATAAACTGACTTACTTCAAGTTCGTAGATAATTTCTGAGGATATTAAAAAGCGACAATTTCTAAATTTGAGTGTCTACCAGAAAACGCACGGGGAACGCTGGGGGACCCACTGACTGGGCTTTTGGCTAGCACCTGTGCCGTTAGTATGGTATCCTGCAATCCAAGTTATCTAGCCTTCTCTGACGCGTCCACGCCTTTAGGCTTTAGTCCAAACTGATGTACTCCAAGTTAGCCGTTAATTTCTGAGGAAATTACAATGTTACAATTTCCGAACTGGTGTATGTGCCAGACAACGCATGGGAATGATTTGACATGCACTGATGAGCCGAAGCCCTCGGAGCTGTGTCATGCAGCGGCAGAATATCGGCAAACCATGCCTGTCTGGCCTTTTACCTAATACCTGTGTTACTAATATGGTATCGGCAACGGTATAGAGAAGGACCCCACTTAACTGTCAGTACACTGTAGATCGTGCCATACGTGATTTATGGTAGGGGGAGTTTTATGGGTGCAGCAGCACACTAGACAGTAAGCGAACATAATAAAAAAACAGAAATTACTTGGATTTATGCCGAAAATCTTATCTTACGCTATTGTACGACAACAGAAATGAGCGTAGTAAGTAAAAAAATAAACAAAAAGTAAATTTAACAAAATAATGTCTTTTGAGTTAAGATGTGAGACCTAGGAAAGTAATCGTTGTTGGCAGTGTAATTTCTGCAACAGCCTGCAGATGTATGCCAAGATAAGATCCCATATGACACGATCCACAGTTTAATGGGGTCGTTATCTATACCGTTGCCATGGTATCTTGCAACGTTCAAAGCTCACATTGTTGGCGTCTAATCTACAGGGAAAGGCCGCAAATTCCTGTAGAGCAGTGTACACAGAGGAGGCACGTCATCAACTGGATAAGGATGCCATGTATAGAATTTTTGGGGAAAAGTGGAGGCGGACACAAGCATGGGACATGGGAATACGAACTTCTCCCAGTATTACGGGTGGAACGCGCTAGATTCCAGGGGATTCTTATTCCAGCGTCTTACCTTTGACTTTTATCTCGTCGCTTACCCTAACCATAATTCTTACCATCCTTACACTATCCCTAATCCTGACACTAACCCTCGTGGGCCTGGCTCTAACCCGCCCTACACTAATCCCGACCCCAACCCTAACCTTCCCCCTTAGAATTTAGGGCAACATCGCCTGCAATACGGGGAGCCACATTCCTCTGTCCAACGTTTTCCGCTCTCCTCATTTTTGCGATCGAGTCACTTTAGTTCGCAGGTTTTCTAACTCTTCAGAGTTGTCTGCGTTTGTTGTTCACTGGTCTGTCTTGGTCGTGGAATGAAGTACCTCAGAGCCCTTATGTAGCACACACACTCACACTCAGCACTCGTGCAACGATAAGCAGCAAATACTCTTGGACTTGTAGGTCACCCTTTTCGGGTTGTTCATCCTCAGCCAGCCAGTGTTTTATCCCACTTCTTTTGCAGGCCGATTTCAGTCTGCCGCGAGGTCAGGGTGAGAAGCGCCTGCTCCGACTTGCTGCCCTTCAGCTGGGCCTCTCCTGTGCGTCTGCCTTGCCCAAACGGGCAATGCAGTTCGGAACCCGAATTGCCAAAGTAAACCGCAACCACACCGTCCACGGTGCTGACAGGACCTTATTCGTGGATGACCTTGAGTGAACGCGCACGTGCGCACATGTGTACATTTGCATGTCGGAGTAAATTTACGTGAACAATATTTTGTTTGTTTTTCTCTCTCACTTCCTCAACCAATACGGCGGAAAACGTAGATGTGGTTTATGCCTTAGTGCACTGACTCGTGTAACCCAGAGGCTGCACTTCTGTTCCTCTTATCATTAGGCAGACTAACTCGGACTTTCCACGGCCACACAGCAGGCAAAGATGCCGGAGCAAGGTCTACTAGACGGAGTTCTTCCTCATCGTAGTAGATTTGATTCGATTTTGCACAGTCGAAAAAATATAGGAATCGTGTATTGGAAAGTTGGAGGTCGACAGGGCAACTCGGTGTCCGTCCCGAATCTCCGATTGTGATATTTTATGACCATCACGCATATGTCGGAGGCCGTTTCGTGTGCGGTAGGGCGTTGACGTGCGTTTGGGGGTCGTAGACGGGGATTATACTCTCACTCATAAGTGAAGGAGAAGAGTCGAGCGCCGGAACACTTTGTTTATTGTCTTGAGCTTTCAGACTCGTGCAGGAGTCAGAGGTAGTAGCAGCAACAGAACAAGCGACAGTTATAAGGCATGTAGGCCAATCATCGACCGACGGTGCAAGACTGGAGGTGACTGCGCAGGGCTCTGTACGCCGACGCCAGATCGATAAATCGATTGACCGAGTTCTTATCCTAGGCCCAGGCTTCAATCAATTCTCGGCCTGTTTTGTTTCCTGCGTGGGCGACTATTTCGTGGCTGCGAAGTTAAACTTGTGACCCATTTCGTAGGCGTGGTCGGTCACATGTGATAATGCATCGCCTCGTCGCACAGAGAGCTTATTTTCGTGTATGCGTGCATGCGCCCAGTCTGCCCTGTGTAGTTACAGAGACAATTTTGACACGGAATGCGATACAGTACTACAGATTGCTCTTCAGGCTTTAACGGGTCATTGATTTTCATGACCCTATTGCGCATGGTGACTTTGGGGCGATGTTCAACTCCAGCATCTACCTCAGCAGCAAGGCGCTCGGTCGCTGCTGAAACTTCCTTGATGTATGGCAGAGAAGGCCATATCGTCGATCGTGTTGCTGTTCGAGTGCTCAGGTGACGACCGCTCAGGCAGCGCCATATGAATGCCCTCGGATAACCGTTTTACGCAAACTGGTCGCGGAGATAAGGGGCCTCACGTGGTCTGTCCGCCGGTTTGCTGCAATGAGTTTGGATCCGTTTGAAGAGCGTCTTCACACAGCTTCGTTTGTGAGCTGCCGGATGGTTGCTGGGACAACCGAGAAGCTGTGTGGTGTTCGTCGCCGTCCTCGGATGAGAACTCGGTCGATCGATTTATTGATCAGGCGTAGGCATACAGAGCCCTGCGTAGTCACCTCCAGTCTTGCACCGTCGGTCGATGATTGCCCTATAGCTGTCGCTTGTTCTGTTGCTGCTACTACCTCTGACGATGAACTCCTGTACGAGTCTGAAAGCTCAGGACAATAAACAAAGTGTTCCGGTGCCCGACTCTTCTTCGTCACTTATGCATACGCTTGGAACTCGAAATTTCGCCTTCACCCTCATTCATCTCCAGCCCTTTCGGCTGTTCACCCACTATGAGTGTGACATGAGTTAGTGAGATGGGCGTGACGCAAGCCCGTCTTACCATAACGCTGCAAATCCCGGGCTATGTTCCTAACTGTCTTTTTACGACGGATCAGCTATGACTTTATTGACGAAGATAGTCGTTTACATGCCTTTTCCCGATCCATCATGAGTGCATCAGGGAGGTCTTATGTCGACCACAGCAGAGTTCCAACTTGATATTATTTTATTGACCGACGACAACAAGCCACCCGCGCGTCACAGTATCCAGTGTGACTAAAATCACAACAACTGGCTTGGTTTTCAGCTTATGAGCATGTTTTGTGTGCACAGCAATTTGAAGATTATCCCGTTAGGCTGAGAGTAGTCCGTCCAGATAGACGACAATCGGATCAAACGGGCAGCCGTAATCTGTGATGGGTGCCTTCCTCAAAATTTTACTATCATGGTTTCCGGGCAAGATTCTGCAGCGCTTGAACTTGATGGTAATCGAGGTTGCCTTACTGAAGAAATGACCGATAATAATGTTTTGGTCTGTGGTCGCAGTCTGTTCGCTGGTTCATGGCATTCCAGACTGCGGTCTTCTATTCAGGACCCATGCTGTTTGGCGATCATACTCAATGTTTTAGTTTCGCAGTTTAATGACTTCTCCCTCTTGTGGTATGCCGCAAATACTGTCCTCACGTCCATTATTAACTCCTGGTCTGCGAGTCAACGCCTGCAATGCATCTCTCGGCCACAAAAAGAGGAAATGACCGTGGTTAATGAACCCGAAGTGCAGGACAAGTTTTAAAAGTCTGTCTCCCGTATGCCATTGGGAGTATCCGGTTGTCAGGCGCGCCACTACGGATACTGCAACTTGAAGCTGCGCGCGGGCTTCATCAAAAGGCATAAAAGCACCAGTGGACATTTCATATTCATATATGTCTGTTTGCGTTTGTGGCGCGTTTTCTTGTAGTCCTGCTGGACCACCGACTCCGAAGGCTGTAAAACATCCTGTTTTACCCTCAAATGATAGTCATTTTCACAAAAAACGATTTAAACCTGCCGGCCTGTCCGGGTATTCTGAATTTCAGGGAGATTCTTCGCTTCCAACCAGAACTCGTCCGAGATTATTCTATATCTTGAACATGCATTTAAAGTTGTACATAAGTTTCGCATTGAAAGGGATGGATTGTTATCCGCGTCTTATAAAATCTGGATATTAACTAGCGGTTTAATTTGAAAGTCAGTCCTCCGAAGACCAGACTACGTTTGATGTGATTTGACCAAGCACAGAATCGGTGCGCGGGTTGGCAAAGCTGTGAGGGGAATGGATAATGTCTGGGAAAACAGGCTTGCTACGCAGTTGTTTCGGAAGCCATTGTTAATCCTGAAAGAGTAATTTTTTTCGTTTTTTTAGCCTTTTTGACGGAAATGTGACCAATTTATTAGCCACAATCACTTCGGCGAAGGCTGTTTGAACCGCTGTAGGGACTATTCTGTCTAGGGGCTCCCCTGTTAGGTCTCTCGGTGAGCTCGTTATCGAGCCGTATGCAGACAGTTCTCTTAAATTCAAGCTGGTCATTTTAACCCGACCTTGCGTAGGCAGTGCCCCAGGGCATTTTAAGCCGGGGGGAAGTCCATATGTCTGTTGATGAAGTCGCCATCAGAAAACACGCCCGAAGTCTACACCGTTCTGTCCTTGAGCTGTCTTTCCTAAGCTGGTCGTGTGTGGTAAGTTCAAACTATGGCCAGTTTCTCCAACGTGCGTGTCAAAATGAGCGTTTGAATCTAAACTCCGGGGAATCAAGTTATGTGCTTGTAGTCGCCTCTTCATTTTCCGTTCGGTTTCCCTAGTGTAGGTTTAATGCCCATCATTGCAACATATTATGTAGACACCTGATGTGACCTCGCTAGATGGCAGCGTGTCTTCGATTTGCATCGAACGGCGACGAATTGTTGCCGGGGGTCTATGGACTATGCCTATTCTGGCGGGTTGTGATTGTTGCAGTCTCATTTCACCTTAGGAACCTTCAGATGATGCACCTTTGGTCTGCTTTGTTTGGTAAAATAATTTAGGTATGCATTGCTCCTGGAGAGTTTGGTAATCGGGAATCATCAGAATTCCCCCTTTAAACGCTTGCCATTATCATCCAGCCAAACCTCCCCTCGGTGGGGAAAGCGTGGGCGTTGTTTTGAGGTGGAAATACCCGGGGTTGTCTATCCTAGGGTTTCTTAATCGCCGAGTAAATAACCTGGACAGCAAAGCATGAAATTGACAGATGTTGGGAAGTTGTGGCCAGTAACGGGGTCGTGCAGTGGCCTTCTTTCATATTTCAGTGGAAAGGCTTTGGATGTCATGCGCATTGCATGTAGAGAACAAGAGCGGGCTGACGTAGGTCAGCAACCATTACATACAAATAAGATGAGTGACGTTGCACGCCCCGTCCCCGTCTTCGGTAATGCACGCCTTCTCGGCCGTAGTAACTCAGTGATATTAGTTCTAGCTCTAAGACGCACCCGTCGGACGGGGGGTGGGCTCCGAGGGGCCCGTACGAAGGACCAATTTCCAGTTGTCATAGTGGTACGTCATCCGGTGCACTTTTTGTTCAGAAAATGTGTCGTTACAAATGCATGTCAGTGGTGGGAAACTGCCGGTAAAGGCTAGATTCAAACAAAATAAAACGGTAACAATCGGGAGAGGGCACCCAAAAAAATACTGTCGGACAAAGCGGCGATCTTGTCGCAACTGTCCTAAGCTATGCAGCCATTGACTGAGCCGCACACTGGCGACTGCGGTAGCTCCTGACTTCTGGAAGTAATGGTTAAAATTGATAATGCAAGTGCTGGGTCAACGGCGATCGTATTGCAATCGTCCGTAGGTAAGCTGCTAAAGAATAATCCGCATAGGGACTGCTGCGGTCGCTTGTCAGCAGTAGGAGCTTATATTAAGGTTTTTTAACGTAGAGTGGGTCTACGGCGATTGTTTTGCAACTGTCCAAAGGGTATGGTGCCATAGATTGAGCCGCATAACCACAACTGCGGTCATTCCTCACCTCAGGAAGAAATGGTCATAATGGATAAGCCAAAAGGCTGGTCCACAGCGATCGTATCGCAAGTGTATGAACGTATGCTACCATAGATTAAGCCGCATATCGAGTACTGAGCTCGCTTTGCAGCTGTGAAAGCTAATGTCAAGCTTGGTAAATAGAGGATTTGTCTAAAGCGATCAGTACCCAACTTTCCTAGGCTATGCTGTTCTAAAGTAAGTCGCAAACGGACTAATGTCGTCGCTCGTGACCTAAACAAGCATATGTGAAGGATGGCAAACCAATGGTCGGTCTACAGCGATCGTTTCTCAAGGGTATGCAAGGGTAGATTTAGCCGCAACCCCATTATTGCTGTCACTCTTCGGCCGTTTAAGCCTAGGTTAAGGTTGATTAACCATGGCTCGGTCTGCAGCGGTCGCATCTCACCTGTTGGAGACTATGATAATCTAAGTGAGGCAACATGTGCACTGCAGATCTGATAAAATTGAGGTCGGATGAAACAACAAATATGTTGGGCCATAACCTACTCAAAAAGGTATAGCAGGTATTATTTCTAGGTAACGGGTATTTTGGTGCCGTCTCCCAATTGTTACCAAAAAACTAACTAGCTGGACTGAATGACGGCTACCATCCTTCCCTGTAAATATAATCCACAAGGTCGTCTTAAGTACGGATGATTTTGGGCCTCGTTACTTCCCTTGGCAGTCCGACAGTGTGCTCTACAGCAAGGTGAAGCGGAGACTGTGACTTGCGGTAGAATTAGTTTACAATGAGAGTAGGCATGCGCAGCATCTACCACACTCTCCCCTCTTTCCCACATGTACCTAGTGTTGAGACAGTCAAAAAGAACGCGAAGAAGGAGTCAAAATCGCTGAAACAAGGGCTTTATTGGCCTGATCCTCACTCGAATCCATCATCAGGGACAGAGTCAGATGAGGGTGGTAAATTGTCCAGGTGTTGCAGTATTTACAGAATGTGGTTGATAGGCCGCTACATGCCTATTGCAGTGGGCAGCTGCCGAGTGCATCGTGGTTCGCCTGGCCGGGTAGTGAAGCATGCAGCTGCCGTGCAGTTGCTATGCGCTTGTGAGCCGGTCAAGAGTGTCAGATCCCGCTCTCATCGCGCGCAGTCGAGTTGCTGACGGCCGGATTTCGTCATCGGTGTGGACTCTCGGGCAGTTTGGCTCGCCGCCACTGACACCAGGATCAGTGGTCATCCGCACGCTGTCCTCGCGACTAACTACTGTGCCTAGACAAAGTCTCAGCGCCGAATATGGAGTGGGGAGGTCATTACGATTGTTGATTGACTGAGGACCGGAAAACCATGACTCCAGCAGTTCGCGGCAACGACGGTCGAAACGCCGCGTTAGCCAAGTTTTTATGCCAGGGTTTGAAGTCTTTGAATGAAACCCTGTTTTATCGTCTTGAATACATTTGACAAACGGTTTATCGCAAAGTTTCGTTTGCGGAAGAAGGAATTTGGAAGCAAACTGTATGCATAAAGGCTTTGCTGCCCGTTTTAACCGTACAATTTTGCACTTGGGGCAACGTGTCTCTGCGCGTTTTTATCTTGAGGTTCAATTTTTTTAAAATCATCGACTCCCTTCATTTTAGCCTCTCTCCACATCCGTTGACCTATGTTGGGAGTACGTTATCCAGCATGCCCTATTTACAAACTCCAGCTTCGTACACCATTTGTCTTGCTAACGATAAACTTCTGTCCTTTCCACAATGAGTAGTAGTCTCAACTGTAGACGTAGGACTCAATGATCTCGATCTTATCCCCCTTTTGCATACGCAATACAGCATATTGAAAGGCATTCCAATGCGAAGATGTGACCAAATACGACCACGCCCCTTTAAAACATTCAACCAAAGGGAGAGCGAGAAATGTCTTCGGATCCAAAACCTCAGTCCCTTGAAGAACAGGCGATTTCTGGGCAGCTTTTTTCCATTCTTTTCCTGTTAATGTTTTTGCACTTTTTACTCACAGTTTTTTGCATTTGTAACGGAGCGCAGGGCGTCCGGGTTGCTTCGGTATTTTCCCTAAAGTTTGACCTGCTTTATGTGGCTCAAGTACAATGTACTTTCCAATGAAGTTTACAGTATCGGTCATGTTCCCACCATGTAGATGCAAGTGTTCCGCCATTTTGATGTAATCTGCATTGAAAGAGTTAAAACATGTACAACGTACGCCCATAAAACTGCTGCCGTAGGGTTCACTATACATTTGCATTAAATCAGTCCTTATTTAAAACCAGCGGACACGTTTAATTGCCAGAGTTTCCGCTTAACCTGAGAGACGGACGCCCTTATATGCCTGTACCTATTGCCTCGTACTTTGTTTCTTATTGCCGAAATAGTGATTGCATAACCTCGCTGTCATAGCCCATCCACTGAAAGTACGTGGAGAAGTAGAAATCCCAAGGGACTTAATTGGAAATAGGTGGGATTCTCTGGAAACAGAATAACTTATTGTGGATTTGCGAATCTGTTTCCCCAAATCCTCATCAAAAGAATGGGCAATGTCTAAATAATAATTAATTTAAAATTATGTCTAAAGGAAGATTTTTCAGTTAGCTCAAATTTATGCCAGTGGGCGGAGGGTATTGACTGACTGTACTGACTTGGCAAATTATATTTGGAAAGCCAATATGGCAAAAACGTGTTGTTGTTAACTGATCGTCAGGTCAATACAGTTACATAGAAATTGAAAATACAGTAGGTGGGCTAACCCGTGAATTGTTAACCGAAATTCCGAAATGGTTTTTCGTTTCGAAAAGATTGCAAAATTTATTAGCCTGCAACATAATTATATCATAATTCCGTTACCTCAGAATGCCATCTTTCGAACGAACTTCCTTCCGGCTGCATGCAAAAGCTACACTATGCAAAAAACGACCACCTATGTAGCATGAATTTCTCCCATTGATTTTCGATGCCCCTAACAATCCAATTCTACTTAATGGAAAACATGCATAAAAATATTCATTCGCTGGCCGTATAGCCACTGCCTCGGATGTAGTCAGCACCCGTAATCGTAGACCTCTGGAGAAAATTTTCGGTGTCCGGTAGACAACCTGAAAGGCTTCTTTGACATCGACTCCGTGATTCCTGTCGAGATGTGCCAGAATATAAGTCGAAGTAGATTTTCTTTCACCGCTGCCTATCCAGGCCGATATGAGTTAACGTACCCTCTTTTCCAGCCGTCTCATTGTACGGCCAACGGCTCCCGATCCACGGGAGCAAATCAGCGAGTAAATGCACATTGATGTGGGCTGCAACGGTAGTCGGTTTTGACCTCCCAAGCGTAGGAGGGGAGAGTTCGTGAAACACGCGTAAATGCATCTCTAGGAAACCTCTACTGGTCGCTGTCTTCAGAAGTCGTCTTACTAAGTCGCTTGCTGCATCCCCTTGAAAAGGAAGTCTTGCAAATCAGTTTTTGACATCTAGATCGACATGTCTATCCACAAGTGCCTTGTTTGAAAGCATCGTTTTCAGGGGCTCGTTGCACTTACTTCTTAGGCAAGCTGCAACACTGCGGGTATTCTTCTATACGAATGTGTGTCCTGTGTGAATGGCTACCTGGGATAGATGATCTCGTCTGTTCACCCGCGGCATCTGTTTACTCATACAGAGTAGGAGAAAATTTCCGGTTTGCCACAATAAACTGCAGCACAACTGATGCACGGTATTTTATAGCTTCTTTCCTGCTGAAATAGTTAACCTTCTCTTAAGAATGTGCAAGTTGGGTGCGTAAAGTAGCTGTTGACTTGTGAGTTCACCGTGCCTGATGTTATTTTCAGTTAGATCTCTACGAGTTTAAATTAATTTTTTCACAAGAAAGAGGATGCGCCAGCCCGTTGGTTAAGACGCCTGGTGGTCATATCTCTTTAAATACACTTTTCCCGGAACTGCTGTTCTTTTCCTGCAGTTAGGAGGACATATATTCCCCGAAAATACTTTGAAAAGGCATTTCACATCTGCTTGCTAAATATCTTCCTCGGAAAATTAAGTTTGTCTCGACTAAGCAAGCTAATAGCAGAGCTGCGCTCGTGGAAGATGGGGTGGTTACTTCCAAAATGTAAGATGACCTTGGAGTATATTTCATTACGAAAAAATTGAGGTTTGCAGTGTCCCATCAGTCTTTCTGCATACGAGAACATCTAGGAATGGGGGTTGCCTATCAACATTTATTCTGAAGACAAACTGAATTGTTAGTTAAGTTGATTCAAGGCTGTGCTTGAGTAGTTCTAGCTGATCTTTTCGACGACATCAAAGCCATCGTCTGCGTAGCGCAGTCACAATCTCGGGTCGCGTTGTGGAAAGTGCTGTGGTTTCTAATTTCTGCATTACAGCTCCCGCCAAAATGCCGGAAATTGATAGAAGGGCGCTCTCCGATCCTGCTACGGAACTAACTCGTTACGTTGTGCCTTAAAGGCTCTCTCTCGAGCACCGCCAGCGGCCGCACAGAGGCGCGTAATGTAGGCAGAATAGCATTGCCGACAACGACAAGGTAGATTGGAGTGGCCATTTCTGGATTCTTAGCCATTGTCGGCCAGTCGTAGGGCCCGATTCAACAACCAGTTGGTTAGAGGTCCAACGCCTTTACCACTGAACCACGCGCTCGTTGTCCTGTCGGCTGCGATCGGGTTTTTAGAATAGTAAGAGGGTGCTCACCAATCATTTTAACGGAATCGATCGTTGTAATGGAACTCAATCCGCCGTTATAACTTTGGGCTCTCTCTCATGTCCAACCAACAGCCGCACGGCGGCGCTTGATATGGGCAGAATAGCATTATTGACAAAGACAGAAATGGCCATTCCACTTTCCCCTGTCTTTGTGGGTAATAAAATTTTGCCTATATCAGACACCGCTGTGCGGCTGCTGGTCGGGCATGAGAGAGAGCCCAAAGTTACAACGGCGGAGTGAGTTCCATTACAACGATCAGTGAGTACCCCTCTACTATAGTATATTACCGATCGCAACAGACAGGATACGAGCCCGTGGCTCAGTGCTTAGAAGCGTTGGATTTCTAACAAATAGGTCGCACGATCGAGTCCCTGGTGTCCACTCTTGGGGGGTGGGTATGACTGGGTGACGACCGTAAGTAAGCCAGAAATGTCTATTCCAGTCCCCCTTGTCTACACTGAAAATCGGTGAACAAATCGAGATGCCTTTTTGCTGTCGACAGTTTTGCCCAGCAAAGCAAAGGTCTGTTTCTAGACACGGATCTGGGAATTCAAGTAAGCCGACCGCAGCTGTATTGCTAGCCCCACTTGTTCGAAATTGCAGTGAAACCTCCGTTGTCTTTGGGTAGAATGGGCATGTTTTTATCCAGTTTAAGTAAACCAAATACCTTTCATTCGTCACATGGTGGTTAAGAGAACAGCATTACTGCGAATTAAGAACCGTTTGGTCTCAATAATTTCTGCTGAAGTTGGAATGGATTTAAAACTGGAAACTGTATAATAATTTACCTTAGTGACAACAGAAGTAGAATCTAAATGTCCAGACACGCGTGTTCGCCGATCTTGCGCCGCTACCTGACGCAGCTGTGAGGAGGTCGGCTCACTAGTATATGAACAGTTAAATACTACTAGCTGCCTATTAGCGGTTTGTGAATAGTTCCGTAACTGCTGAAATATTTATATCAAATTTCGGCCCGTGCCTGAAAAGGTCTGTTCCGAAGGATTTGCCCCAAGTTCGAGCTTTACTTTCCTCAGAAACTAAAAAAGGCACTTACAAGGAAGTGTAGGTCTACGGGCAATCAGCCAAATTGCAGTTCATAGTAAATTCCTTTTCTGTTGTAGTCAGGTAGGACGATTAAAACTTCTAAGAGATACGACCGTTCACAACGTGCCCAAAATGCTCCTCTTTTCAGCCGTTTTGACATCGAGACACTAGTGGCTGTCTGTTATAAATTTTCAAACACAAAAACAGGAAGTTGAGGTTAGCAAAATTTAATGCATTCATCTTTATCTTTCTTGAATTTCCGGGGCCGGAATGGGCATCCGGTATGAGCTCCCTGAGAATATGTTGGCCATACCGGCCTGCGACTTGATAGGTCTGGGTAGATTTTATTGCTGGTGTGGGGAGAATCCTGTTGCTTTGGCTAAGATTTAAAAAAAAACAAGTTCCTTCTTATCAGACTTAGGCAAATCATGCAATTCTCTCATCGTCAGAGATGCATACGCGTATGTATTGCAAAACAGACATTCCAAGAAATCTCAATCAACAGTAGAGCTGTTTTTTGGAAACTTAGTAGCCTAGATGGTTAATTTGTAATTCTGACGCCCCAGTTCGTCACCAGACAAAGGGGCAATGAATGAAAGGTAGCTGGCTTTGAACCATGTCCAACAAAAGATTTTGCGGTTGGGTAAGCTCTTTTCCTTCCTGTGTGCTGCTATGTGGCATCGGACGGTGCAGGAGATTGAGCTACAACACACAGCGGAACGTGTGTTTACCCAGTACCTTTTTAAAATACCTCATCGCAGCCGGCAGGACAACGAGTCCGTGGCTCAGTGATCGAGTCACTGGACTTCCAACCAACAAAATGCGATTTAGAGCCTTAAGGTTGAGTTTGGCCGGCTGATTAGGACTAATAAGCTGGAAACGGACGTTAGGGTCGACCTTGTCTTTGTCGATAATTATTATCAGAAGATGTATATAGAAAAGTAAAATAGCAGACAATAACATGGGACCTCGAATGTCTTCTTCAAGAATATTGGCCGTCATCAGCCAGCCATGCCCAACTCTAGATTTTTGAAACCACGGAAGCTCGAGCCTGCATTCTGTTGGTTAGAAATCCAGTATTATGACCATCGCGTCACGGGCTCGTTGTCCTTTGGGTCGCGATGGTGTGTAAAAAGCGCCCACTGATCGCGTTTCGCGATCTGCGCCCCCCATTTTGCTTGGGGACTCTATCTAGGCAGTTGGACGGTAACTAAAAATGCATGCACAGAAAGACTGAGAGTACCGACGGCTAAAAACCGGAAATGGAGTAATCTTCCTCGTATATGAATATCGCTGTGCGACTGCCTGCGTAGACCTAAGTCGAGTTTCAAGGCATAACAGGACGACTAAATGCCTAAGCTCGAACGCTGGCACGGAACGCACAATGAAGCCCTGGTTCAGTAGTTAGAATGTTGAACTTCAAACCTCAGAGTCTTCAAACCTGCACTTAAGTATGGCCACAGAATACCGGCTTTCAAACGAACTTCTTTCCGGCCGCATGTGCAAACAGCACTCCGTAATAAAGTACTACCAACGTGGCATGCATTTTTCTAATTGACTTTCGATGCCCTTAAAAATTAAATTATATTTCATGGAAAACATGAATAAAAATTTTTCATTCATTTGCTTATTCAGTAGAAAATGACGTCTTCCAATTTTATACTCGAAGGAAGGTCATAAGTTGGTTTTAAGTAAGTTTCTAATTGGGAGATTTTTAATAACGTGAAATGACACTTCATAAATCATCATGTCTCTGCATTTACCAATGTTGTTGTAAAGTTAACAATATGGCTAAAATCCACCGCCAAATTGTATTAATCCCATATGGTCTTCTCCTAATACCGCATAGAAATGTATTGTTTTCCTTACGCCGAAAATGTACGATTTGTAGTTTGAAAACCCTGAATGCAAGTGTAACGGCAGATCGGTTTCGAACTTATTCGGGAATTGGAAAAGTTTTTTAAAACCGAATTCTACTCTTTTCAAGCATAACATGTTAAGAATACGTAATTTTCTGCCGAATGAGTGAAATAATGAATATTGCTGTGCATGTTTTCAATGGAATATAATTGAAGTTTAATGAGAATCGAAACTTAATGTGAAAAATGCATGCTAGGTAGGCAGTCATTTTTTACACAGTAGAAATTTTGCATGCAGCCAGGAAGAAGTTCGTTCGGAAGACGGCATCCTGAGGTAACTGAAATATTATGGAGTCACACTGCAGGATGATTAGTTTTACAACCATACTTGAGTGATCTATTCGACATGAAAATGAATTTTTGAATTTTGTTTGGCATTTTTATTAGTTGGCCCACCTACGACGAGTTTCTTCGGAAAGAAATTAAGCCGGTGACGCCAACCCGTCGTGAGGCCAGGTAAAACCGAGAGAAAAGGTGAGATTGTCACACTAGACCAGTTGGAGCGACAGGGCAGACAGTAAGACAGTGCGTGACCTATCTCATGAAATGTTGGCTGAAATTCTGAAATGCATTTTCGATTAGGAAGGATTACTTGGTCGCGGTTGTGACAATGATTATCTTACGGCATACTCTCATAACATTTTGAACTCGGCAGGATGTCGGCTTTTAAATGCACTTCTTTTCAATCTCCTGTAGAAAGCGTTGTTGGTAAAAAATGACTGCTTAAGTAGCATGCATTTTTCCCATTGATTTTCGATGGTCTTGGAAATTCAAATATATTTTATAGAAACCACAAACAAAAATATGCTTTCTTTTAATATTTCAATAGAGAATCACGTCTTCTTGATACTTTATACTTAAGGAAGGAGTATAATTAGGTTTTAAAAAAGTTTCTAATCATGAGACTTTTTAAGACCGCGATATGTCCATTGACATAGCATCGTACCTGGACATTTACCACTGCTCCTCATGAAATGTAAAACATGGTCCGCATACATTGCAACATTTTATGGATCCTCTATGATATCTCTTTAATGACATAGATAAATATGTGATTTTCTTTACGCGGGACGCATGCACCTTGTAGAGTGCAATCACTAAGCGCTAATGTAATAAATGATCAGACTCCAAATTTTTCGGCGATTAAAAAACTTTTTTAAAACCTAATTATACTCCTTCCTTAGGTATAACATATAAAGAAAACGTGATTATCTACTGATTGATTAAAAGAAAGCATATTTTTGTTTGTGGTTTCTATAAAATATATTTGAATTTCCAAGACCATCGAAAATCAATGGGAAAGATGCATGCTACATAAGCAGTCATTTTCTACCGAGAACGCTTTCTACGGGAGATTGCAAAGAAGTGCATTTAAAAGCCGACATCCTGCCGAGTTCAAAATGTTATAAGAGTATGCCGTAAGATAATCATTGTCACGACCGCGACCAAGTAATCCTTCCTAATCGAAAATGCATTTCAGAATTTCAGCCAACATTTCATGAGATAGGTCACGCACTGTAGACCCACCTTTTGCATGCGAAAGGGGTGGGCCCAGAGTCACAAGACGTTTTTCAGCGAGAGGCGGGACAAGGAGCTGGAGGAGGATGTTTGGTCGAGTGGATCTCGGGCGGCTGGGAGCGGGGGTCATTAAGCCGTGATCGCAGACCACCGTAATGGCTGTCTTCCTGGCTCTTGTTACTGTCTTGAGAGATTCTCTTGCTGGTTTGGGATGAGATATATTGCGCATACTTGTTGCTCTCTGAGTATTAGATCCCTTATCCGAGATAGTACAACGAGGAAGCTAACGCATGGACATTGCGAGTATTTAATCGATTAGGCTATCGGCCGATCACTCCAGGAATTTTCTACATATGAGACGGGGGAGAATTTCTGCCGCACTGATCCTCTGCTGGAAATGCAATCTTGCAGCTGTATATAGGGCAACTCTTCACAAAACTGATCGGATATCTGTTGGATTGCAGAAAAGTTAACTTGGCAAGGGTATGGTATGGAACCTCCTCTCGGAAGGTCGTGCAATAACCTCCCTTCCCATCTTGTTTAGGTAGATGCACTTCATAACGGTTTATCTGGCAATCGGTTGTTAGGGGGAGTTTCACAATGCGCGTACTTTCACCTTCACTAGCGCTAATGGCGTTAAAGGTACCCTTATAAGGCTCAATGTTGGGGTCAGAGCTACGTCTAAGGTGAGGTTTACTATAAGGTTATTCTTAGTGTAGGGGTTTTCAGGTATGGGCTGTGGTTCGAAATTGGGGTTGAGGCCAGGATTGGGGTTTTAGTTAGGGGTCGGTGTTTTTGGGTTAGGATTGGGATCAGGGTTAGGTTTAAATTTTCAGGACTCTTACGGGTTAGGAGCTAGACACACTTATAGCACTCATGACAGCGGTTGCCGTTAGATTTGCAGTTTTCCCATTTGGGTCGTATACTATACCCTTGCCGATAATTATTTCCTAAGGTCGCAATATCGGTAGGGCCGGCGGAGGGAAGTTCAGGCGCAGGCTCTGCTGTGAGGTGCAGGGTGGGTATTTAGATAATCGTGGATAATCTCAGCATTAGACGCTTTTCTATGGACGTTTGTTGCGAGGCTATCATGGCTGAGGTCTTGTATTCTTGCGTTCAGAGACGGTTAGGCGTATTCTATAGCTGTTTCACGGGTAAACTGAAGTTTTGGGTAAACATTGCTTAGTCACAATGCATGGCGACAGTGTCATCTGCGCGATGAAACCGCGGTCGAATTTTATTTCGTGGCCGTACCTGCAGCCGAAAAACCCCAGCCTAACCCTAACCCCTAACAGGTACGGCTAAGAAATGTGATCTTTCCGAATCCGCATTTCGGTCTTGAGGATGTGAGCCACCTCGACAGGTCGCTGCAACACTCGTTCAACGGGTAGTTCTGTTATTGACGAGCCCACTACAGTTCCCTTAACCCGTCGGTAATATTTGCTGTCGAATTGACAGTAATTCTTAAGACAATGTTTGGGGGTGTTCTAAAGCATGCGACCTTGGAATTTCAATAGGTTTGTCCATTAAACGCAGGATTACACATTCAGTTGCCAAGCATGCGGTTTTGAAGAAAACAAGACAACGACGTCATAAGACGGACACACTCGTCAGGACATACTTTTAGGTCTCGGATTCTGTGAAGGGCTGCCTGAGGGTTGCTGATGCTGTATTTAGATCCCAGAGTGACTCAGATTCCCGTACAACCACTGAGCTATTGTGCCAATGGGTGATCAGAAGAGTGGTACCAAAATCCTCAGTGAACCAGACGCTTTACGCAGATTTGGGAGACTATACATATGTGAGAAACTAAGATCACTGCACTTATTCCCCCTTCTTTCGCCACCCACTCCGTGGCTCAGAGCCGTACCTTTACTCTCTATCCCTCCTCATATGTAAAAGATCGGTCCGTCACTGTCTGGCCTGTCTCGCCAACTTGTCTATTGTGACGATATCAGTTTCGCCCTTGCTTTCATTTTATACCGCCAGCTCGAAACAATGTGAGTACAGCTTTGTTACTTTTCGTACATTGCATGGTCATTCTCTTCTCAATTGTTCTTATCCTTTACAATTTGCATACAAGAGCAAGCGTAGTACATTAGATGCCGTTACTCTTGTGGTTCACTCTGTCCTAAAAGGACTAGATAAGTGTTGCCGTGCCTACATATGTGCTTTTCTTGACTACTCCTCCGTCTTCAACACCGTCCTGCGGCATATTCTCCTTATAAAAACATATGTGTGCAGCTCTCCAGGCCGGGTAGTTCCTTGGTTCGGTGACTTATTTTCTTCCCGCATTCAATTTGTCCAATCCGACGAGCGGAAATCTATGATCCTTGCCAATGAATGTGGAGTTCTTCAAGGCTTCATCTCATCCCTCACCTTTTCTACCCCAAAACTGACGAGTTGAGATCGCCAAATGACTGTCCTTATGTCGACGATATGTCACCCTCCTTAAAATCATTCTCATCTCCAGTCTCTGAAGAATGGCGTTGACCAGGTCTCAGTACGATTGCAGGAAAATGGTCTCCTACTGAATTATCAGAAATCCGTCCAGTCACTGGGAAATCGTCAACTGAATAATCAAAAATCAGTCCTATGTAATTTCGGACTGCGAACCCTGCCTGGTCCTGAATACTGGGACATCCTTTCTAACAAGGCGTACAATTGTACCTCGGCGTTACTTTATCACCAATTTTTTTTAAATTTTCCCTCTAAATTGAGACCCTTTTCACTAAAGTTCGTAAACGTCTTCATTGCATTCGTTGTTTACATTCCTACCACATACCTCAATCCTTTTATCTAGCGCTTCATAAATACCTGCATTCCTTTTCTCATTCTTTATAGTTCTCCGTCATTTATCTTGTTTTGTTCAAAAAGTAAATTTTAATTTTAAGACGAGTCTTCCGAATGATCTTTGCTGCTGCCAGTGTTTTCTATGTCTTTCTAGTCGGTATTTTCACATAACGACATTTCAAAACGGTCAGGCAATTTGTTGACCGAATTCTGAATGACGCTGCCCACCCCCATCATTCTGAATTATTTGCTGCAATGACCTCCCACCTCATGCGCTGTGGGTCTGGACTTATCTGTTGTCGTACATCGGCATATAAGCATTCTGTATTGCCACTTCCTGCAAGTTACTTTAGGTATGGAGAGACAGGAACACGGAAACTAAGACTTGAACAGTCCTCATAATAGTTGT
Organism: Spirometra erinaceieuropaei; assembly: GCA_902702965.1. NCBI lineage: Eukaryota > Metazoa > Platyhelminthes > Cestoda > Diphyllobothriidea > Diphyllobothriidae > Spirometra > Spirometra erinaceieuropaei. Next base: position 722,328 of record CACRXP010000106.1, on the reverse strand, counting down.
CCCTTTTGTGTAAACATTTTTGGCTTTCGAGTAATTTGTTAATTTACATTCAGTCCACAGTGAATGGAGCTTCATTTTTCATGAACTTATGAACTTTTAATTTCAAAATAGAGCAAATGCTCTCTTCGCGCTCCTTTTGATCCTTCTCCTCCTTCTCCTCAAGAATCCTGTTTTCATTGTATCGGCTCACAACGCATGCCACCTCTTTTTGCCTCTTCAGAATACCGGAGCTTTCAGTGGACAACCAAACCACCTCCGTCCCGCAGAGCTGATAATCGAGGAACGGACGAATCGCATGTCTGGGCTTGTAGTCAGCATTTGTGTTGAAAGCAAGGTGGTATTAATTCGCGGAAAATGACGGGCTGAAAATCCAACTTGCATCGGAATATTAAGGCTGACGTTAAAACACAGAAAATTAATTACGAGTCTTAATGATAATAATTAACGGAATTATTAATGAAGGTGAGGTGCACATCGACCACGTTACGGGACAGACCCTTCCCGTTGTGCCTTAAGGTCCCATCTCGAGGCCTGCCGGCGACCACTAGGCGGTCGGTTCTATTCGGTAATATTATTCGCCCTATTCATATACATATATGTTTGAAAGAAATATGTGCTTTGGGACAGTTAAATTTCATTTCGCAAAATTTACGACGCTGGTTCTGCAGGTTGTCAGCAGGCTTGTAGAAGATGTGTTGAACTTTATAATTTAAGACTCTCATTATAAATCGATACCGTTTAAATCTTTCCGCCGAAAAGCCAGCGCTGTTTGCTGTCATCACATTTGGGCTGACTGTCGCCGTTTTCATTTGCTGCCGAGAGGTTAAAATCGTGACTCGTTTCGAAGTTGTGAGCAGTCACTTGTGATAACTCGTCACGCTGGCGCACAGCATGCAGGCATGATCCGAGCATGTGTTCATACGGATAAGGCAAATGATAGGACGCAATACACCCGAATGCTCCCTGGACTATAATCTAAACCTGCTTTTTGATAAACCTATAAGAAAGTGCAAAATTTCAACATCTAGTCTTGCGGCATCGCCTTCGGTGGAATCTGTGGGAGCCTCGGACCGAGTATGTCATATGCCTGTTCATATTTAACTTTAGGTCCTCCGACGGTGAAGGCGCAGGCGTCGACTGACTCTAAATATATCGTGTCTCACATGCTTATCGCCGGGGTCCCTGCTTTCAGCACGAATCGGATGACGACGGCTAATAAGCCAGAAATGGCCATTCCAGGCTCCCCTGTCTTTGTCGGTAATATCATTCTGCCTATATATATATATAAATATATTTTTTCGCAGAATGGATACCCTAAGGACTTTGTACGCAGATGCATGAGGCAGCGAGAATCAAGGGAGAAGGAGCCGGGTAGTTCCAATCAGACGCCTGAATTAAGCACTTGGCGAACCCTTCCTTACATTAAGAATGTGTCTGAACTCGTCGAAAGGCACTTAAGGAAGCACCAAATTCGAGTGGCGCACAAACCTACGACTACTTTGCGCTCTCAGCTGGTACATCCTAAGGATAGGGTTAATCAGCTGGACAAGGAAGAGGTCGTCTACAAGATACCGTGTAATGCATGTACTGCCGTCTATTGTGGCCAGACTGGAAAATCCGCCTCAACACGCATCCATGAGCACCAGTTGGCAGTAAAGAGGCGAGACCATCTGTCTCAGGTAGCCATGCATACGCTGGACACCGGGCACACTTTCGCTTGGGACAAAGCTCGCGTTGTCGCGGTCTGCCCTTTCAAGAAAGGCCGAGAATTCCTCGAGGCGATGCACTCTGATGACTAATGCATCAACCGGCATATCGAGTTGGATGCCGTGTACAGAAACCTGAAGGATAAATGGAAGAGAAGGGAACCAACCAGCTCAGACTGACGCACGACGGCCGCCAACCGGCGCACACGCCATGCAAGTATCGATTTTTTGTGCACTCTTGGCGTTAGCTGTTTCTTGCTTTCACATTTGCTTTCCGCTTGCGTCTGACGACGACCTGGGGAACCAGCGTCGAAAATTTACGCAATAAACCCTCTTGTCCCAAAGAACCTACCTCTTTTCAACATATATATATATGCAGAATGATATACCGACAAAGACAAGGGAGACTGCAATGGCCATTTCTGGCTTATTAGCCGTCGTCAGCCAGCCATACCCAAGTCCGAAGTGTGGAACACCCGAGCCTCGAACTGGCGACATGCTGGTTTAGAAGTCAACGCCTCTACTCACCGGGCCACGGCCATTCCAGTCTCCCTTGTCTTTGTCGGTAATACCATTCTGCCTATATATCATGCGCCGCTGTGCGGCTGATGGTTGGGCTCGAGAGAGAGTCCATAAGGCACAACGGAACGAGTAAGTTCCGTATGAACGATCGGTGAGCGCCCCCTAACACATAATATATATATATAGGTCGGGAGTACGGTATAATACCTTTACCATATGGAATTCATACTACTCGTAGTACTACTTGTTTGTAGAATGGGCATTACGTGGTTATTCCACAGTTGTTGATTGTCTTCGACTCAAATGTTCATTGAAATTTCGGTTGTGACCCTAAAAAGTCATGTCCCGGAGATTTAACTCCAAGGTCTGCACTGATTAATTTCTGAAATTATTCACCTGATTATTCTCTGGAGTTCATACACCGGAAACCGCTAGAGAACGCTGGGGGTCCCACTGAAGAGCCAAACCCCTCGAAGCTGTGTCACGCAGCGGCAGATTATCGGCGAAACACGTGTCTGGGCTTTTAGCAAGTATCTAGGTCGGGAGTACGGTATAATACCTTTAATATATATATATATATATATGTACATTATGATAGTGGGCGCTCACCGATCAGGTTACGGAACATGCTCGTTCCGTTGTGCCTTGGGGCTCGTACTAGAACACTCGCAGACAGTCGCACAGAGATTAATAGTAGATATAGATGAGATGGTACCGACAAAGACAAGGGAGACCGGCATGGCCATTTCTGGCTTATTAACCGTCATCAGCCAGTCATACCCAACCCCAAGTGTGGATCACTTGAGATTCGAACCCGGGATCTTTGGTCATGGAGTTTGACGCTCTAACATTGAGCCACGGGCTCGTTGTCCTGTCGGTTGTGATCGACTGTGTGAATACCTGCGAGGGTTCTAGTACGAGCCCCAAGGCACAACGGAACGAGCATGTACCGTAACCTGATCGGTGAGCGCCCACTATCATAATTAATATTCCCGATCACAACCGACAGGACAACGGGCCCGTGGCTCAATGTTAGAGCGTCAAACTCCATGACCAAAGATCCCGGGTTCGAATCTCAAGTGATCCACACTTGGGGTTGGGTATGACTGGTATATATATCAGAGCGGATAGGACAGAGTCTGGGGGGTAGATTGTTACAGCACTGTTTCGGACTTGCTTGCCTTCATTTAGCCAACCATAATCCTGACCACCAGCTGGGACCGGAAACACAAACATGCGCACAGACGCACCTGGCGCAGCTGGTCCACCACTGGGGTCTACCAGATGGGTCATAAGCACTTCATCGAACCGAAGTTCATCAGTGCCTCGCCACCTGTCATTCTCTGTCGCTGCAGATCGGGTATTTATTCACTCAGGAATGGGCGCACACCGATCCATTGGCTTCCCGAAGCAAACAAGCTTCGTATGGGCGATAGGGGTCACGAACAGGCAACCACCTACCAGGCCGAAGTCGGGCAAGCTATGATAGCAGAGCGGATAGGACAGAGTCTGGGGGGTAGATTGATACAGCACTGTTTCGGGCTTGTTTGCCTTCATTCAGCCAACCATAACCCTGACCACCAGCTGGGACCGGAAACACAAGCATGCGCACAGACGCACCTGGCACAGCTGGTCCTGAGTGAATATATATATATATATATATGACGAAAACCGACAAGGCAACGGGCTCGTGGCCCGGTGAGTAGAGGCGTTGACTTCTAAACCAACAGGTCGCGAGTTCGAGGCTCGGGTGTTCCACACTTCGGGCTTGGGTATGGCTGGCTGACGACGGCTAATAAGCCAGAAATGGCCATTCCAGTCTCCCTTGTCTTTGTCGGTAATATCATTCTGCCTATATATATATATATATATATAAATCAGGTGGTACCGACAAAGACAAGGGAGACCGGAGTAGCCATTTCTGGCTCATTAGCCAGTATGACTGGCTGAAGACGGCTAATTAGCCAGAAATGGCCATTCCGGTCTCCCTTGTCTTTGTCGTTACCACCTAACATACATCATTCTACTAGTCGCTGTGCGACTGCCTGCGCGGGTTCTAGTATGAGCCCCAAGGCACTACGGAACGAGCATGTTCCGTAACCTGATCGGCGAGCGCCCAATGTCATAATATATATATATATATATATATATGCATATCTAATATAGTCATACATTTTAATAATTCATGTGAATACAGTAGGCTTTGGATGCTGCTAAATTCCAGAAATAAGTCCCCAAGCCTTACGGTCGGTCACATCTAAAAATCGACAGCTGACGGAGCATGCCACATTCATAAAACTATTTCTGACTTGGTCATGCGGGGTTGAACTCGTGGATATCGAATAATGAATGCCTTCGGAAAGTCATTCCGCATAAATTGACTTCAGAATTATCACGTCTTACATGCTTGTCCCCGGGGTCGCTGGTCTCAGCATGAAGACGAACAAAGAACCTTCCAACACAGATTCGTATGTCGGTTACTGGATGGTTCCCATAAAGGGTGAGATACTCTGTGGTGTTCGTTGACTTTCAACGGATCGCTGGTCCAAATTTCATACAAACTGGATACATCCACAAATGGTATGAAACATCCGTACCAAGCAGTCCACAACCATATCTGACATTCCATTGCATCGAAAAACACGAGTATAAGTTAAGCAAAAAGTCTACAAGTCAAGAGTCCCGAAGAGGCACGAAAACTCATCTTAGCATCCACTCACAAATTATTTACCGCCAGTCAATTTACTAACAATTCTAACCAGCATACACCGACAATTAGAACAAGCCACCATGCCTCCATCAACTTGGGCCATCAGTTGCCAAGTCCGAACTTGCTCTGTCGAAAGCCTCAACTTCAAGCACAACCAATCCACCGACCGGAAGGCGGCTAAACTGATTTTAAATTCAGGGTGTCCACTACACGCGACTGCAGCATACCTAGCGAACAAACGAAACAAAGACAGCATTGACTGGCCTACTCAGCCTGGTGGAGAAGAAATGTGCGATAAAACAATCTGCGAGTCGAGCAATCACTAGGGACATTTGGACGACAGCCATGAACTTGGTAACGGCAGAGGCGAGCTGAGGGTGTGGGCGCGTAAGTGCTTCGTGGCGCCGTCGTCTACAACACACCCTAATCAACGTCCATGTGGGGAGCGTATCGTCGAACATTAAAGCAACCCGCTAAGCCAATCCTCAAATAGAAGAGCTCGCATGGGCAAATTGGAATTTATGGCCATTCTTCAAGGAAAAAACCGATGCAGTGCGTGCTACCGTCAGTTCGCTGACGTTCAACTTACACGCGCTTTACTGCTAGTTTGTTGGAACTGGATTTGTGGATCACAGTTCCACTTTTTCGCTACCAGCACAGTTAAATAGGAATGTTTACAAAATTACATGCATGGGGATGAATGCGCTCAAACGACATGTTGCGAAGTAGTTAATTGCCTCCTTAGAATTCATAAAGCACAGGAAAGCAAAATATCTATAGTGCATGCATATTTTATCGATTTATAAGAATACTGTCATCCCTAGAGAATTGACAATAGGCCTGACTAGAGGGAAAAATAAGCCATGAATAGAAAAACGCTAATACAGTGAGTGACCTATCTCATGAAATGTTGGCTGAAATTCTAAAATGCGTTTTCGATTATGAAGGATTACTTGGTCGCGGTTGTAATGCTGCCTATCTTGTGGCATACTCTTATAACATTCCGGACTCGACAGGATGTCGGCTTTTAAATGCACTTCTTTTCAATCTCCTGTAGAAAGCGTGCTCGATAAAAAATGACTGCTTAAATAGCATGCATTTTCTCCATTGATTTTCAATGGTCTTGGAAATTCAAATATATTTTATAGAAACCATAAACACAAGTATGCTATCTTTTAGTCAATCAATAGAAAATCACGGCTTCTTTATATTTTATACTTAAGGAAGGAGTATAATTAGGTTTTAAAAAAGTTTCTAATTATGAGACTTTTTAAGACCGCGAAATGTCCATTCACATAGCATCGTACCTGGCCGTTTACCACTGCTCCTCATAAAACGTACAACATGGTCCGCATCCACCGCAAAATTTTTGGACTCTGTAGGATATCTCTTTAATGGCATAAAAAAGATGGGATTTTCTTTACGCAGAACGCATGCACCTTGTAGAGTGAAATCACTAAGCGCTAATGCAACGAATGATCAGGCTTCAAATTATTCGGCAATTATAAAACATTTTTAAAACCTAATTATACTCCTTCCTTAAGTATAAAATATAAAGAAGCCGTGATTTTCTATTGATTGACTAAAAGATAGCATATTTGTGTTTATGGTTTCTATAAAATATATTTGAATTTCCAAGACCATCGAAAATCAATGGAGAAAATGCATGCTATTTAAGTATACATTTTTTATCGAGCACGCTTTCTACAGGAGATTGAAAAGAAGTGCATTTAAAAGCCGACATCCTGTCGAGTCCGGAATGTTATAAGAGTATGCCACAAGATAGGCAGCATTACAACCGCGACCAAGTAATCCTTCATAATCGAAAACGCATTTTAGAATTTCAGCCAACATTTCATGAGATCGGTCACTCACTGAAGTTTACAAACCAAATGTATATAGTGAAACTGAGTCTAGACGCTGCAGGCGATGGTTGTGAATACCCGGGACTTCCGCGCATGTATCGAATCGGCGCTCGCATATTTTGATTTATTTTGATAAACTTTCCTCCAATCAAAATTGCCCTGAAGGAGTTAGGTAGCGCAGGTATTCAGAATGGAAATTGTGGAAGGGAGTTTCCTCACTGAGGAGGAGAAGGAGGTGGAGGAGGAGGAGGAGGAGGGGGAGATTTATGCGCAGCGTACGTGTCCACACATAAAGCCAAATCCGTGTCCCCTGTTTACGTTCATCTAACCACATGTAACGTCCTAATCGTTAATTGCGATGGTCATCTGGGGGAATTCACAGTTCCAAATTAACTCGTTTCTCATGTTTGAGTGATTCCAAGTTGGGCAAATGTAACAAACTATTTCTCGAGGGAGCAATTTAACTGACTCTGATGTAAACACACACCTGGAAAATCCGTGCCGGCAGATTGTCATCTCAGATTTAACAGTTTCGCATTGCATTCTCGCGATAAATTCATTGTTGGACATCAAGAAAATATGCTATAAAGGCCACATCGTTCCAGGCTATGCCACTCTCTCCTATCAGGTAATGATTAGTCCCACTGACTGAATATCTTAGCGACCAGACAAGTTACTGGTGCTTAGTCCCAAGCTATGTGATGAATGTCCTCTGCCTGGCCACGGGGTTCTTAGACCAAACACTATTGTACCTACTTGTACTTTTACTTGGTACTGCTGAAGTCATGCCCAATCTAGTCGACTTCGATGATGTCACAACTTGTATCTCTCAAGGGGTCAATATACGCGGCAGCAGATCTGGATAGTTTAACTTATTCTCTTCGCCAACGTCGGAAACCAAAAAGAGAACATCCAAGAACCACCTCCAAATCTTGATGAACTGTGTCGAGCGAGCTTTTTAATTGAGCCCCCATCGACGCCTCCAATGGTTAACGGCACCGGATCGAGGGCAGTAATACTGAGCTCTGAGGGGTACGTTGAAGAACACACCCAAACCATCCCAGTCGTCTTCCGTGTTTGGGCTGGGCTGTCTTTGCGAAGGCAAGTTACTGGTGCTTAGTCTTAAGCCATGTGATGAATATCCTCTGCCTGGCCACGGGGTTCGTACACCAAAAATTCTTTTTCCTACTTGTACTCGTCCTTCGTACTGCTGTAGTCATGCCTGATCTAGCCGACCTGGATGATGTCACGAATTGTATCTCCCAAGGGGTGGATATCCGCGGCAGCAGAGCTGGATAGTTCAACTCATTCTCTTCGCCAACGTCGGAGATCGAATAGCGAACGTCTAAGAAACACCACGTCTTGACGAACTGTGTCGAGCGAGGTGTCGAACTGAACCCCTCGTCGACGCCTCCAATGGGTAACCGTACCGGATCAACGGGGAATAACACTGAGCTTCTGAGGTGGACGTCGAAGAACGTGGCCACACTACCTCAGTCGTCTTTCTTGGAAGGACTGGGTTTTGTTTGCAATGTTGTCGCAGCGAGTGCGGACTGCCCCATTTCAGTCGAAGTCGGTGTGCTTCACTCGAGAATGGGTCGCGGCGTCATAACCCCGCCGCTTTCACAAGTGATGTGTGCCAGACCATGTGCGACGTCTTGAATAACCTCCCAAGTATGGCAAAGCTTGTATTTGCGGGATGCGATTTATGTGCAACCACATAGTTCTAGCAGTTAGCGACTCAAGCATTCACTGACCATGGGCGTACTTGTTGTGATGAATGCATTCTCTCATGTCTTTAATTGCTATACTTTATGTTATGAGCAGGGAGGAAGGTAGAACAGGCAGAGAGCGGGTTCGTAGGACAAGAACTTTATTTGCAACTTGCGGACGGGAGGGGTTATAACTCGTCAGAACGATGGTTCTATATGTTTGAATACATATCGATGTTGGCACCCGTGCATTTTACAACATTCTGCCCAATGGCGTGCCAGCCGTTAAGGCGTTGTAGAACGTACCTGCCCAGGGTGTGCTGGTCGCTGATTGGTCACCGCGTGTGCCACAGTCCGCCCGCGGATACGTCTAGAATGTTCGACCAGCCATTGATTGGGCCGCAGGCGTGAGCAAAGCCACCACGGGTACTCGGCGCTGCAGTGCACGCCGGTCGGCCGTCTAACTTCACGCGCATCCCAACGCCGCCGGTTTCGTCCCCCTTTTCAGCGGCCTAGGCCGTGGCTCCACACCGCTTGCACTATCCATAATATTTCGTTCAAAGCTCTGGCAATTAGCCTCAGCCAACCATCTGTGTCCTCTCCCGTCTCCGATCTTCTTAATCATGTCTTGACATCGGATCCAAATGGGAAGGAGGAGATAGTGTGGTAGGTGCTGCGCAAGTCTACTCTCACTATAAACTAGATCACGCACAAGTCATCGTGCTTGCCTCAGCTTACTGTAGATCACACGGTTGACATTGTCAGGCAAAACGGTAGGGCTGTCAGTTTGTCAATCGACCCAATCTTGCTGTCACAGGAAGCAGGGTGCATTCGCGTACAGCCCGAACAGATACTCTGGCGCCTAAATTCTGAGGACTGACTATTAAATATTGGCGACGCATAATTGAAGCGCTCCCAGACTCCCGCATTCATCGTCTGAAGTGAGAAATGCAGCTACGACGGTCTTAAATTTCTGGATGGGTAGAGTGAAATTGGCCATGACCCGAAACGCGGTGTCATAACCCCACTACCCTCTTTGCTGATGTGCGCCAAACCATGTGCGACGTCAGGAATAACCTCCAAATAGCCCCCGAATGGGAATATTGCCCGTGAATGCACCAGACACCAGACGTTGCCCTATGTAACGGGGGGTCTCTTGGTCTGCTCCTTGGCGCTTGATTGCTGTTTCTGGTTTAAAGAATTGAATGACGGCTTCTGAGACGTAATTGGCGCCAAAATCTGAGATTTATGCAGACTGACATGAAGTACGTAGTTGAATAAATAGCGGGAAAAGCCATCAAAGGTACAGTGGTTCAGCAATCGTATCTCTCGGTTCATTTCATGACGTCCAAACAAGGTGATCGTGCGCACTTACGCAGTTGTATCAGTAGATTATTGGGTACTTATTTTGTCGAACTAAGAGCGACTGATAAGCTTGGTCAGTCAATGCTCACGAGTCATCCCCAGGTCGTCTTGAATTTGAATTGCCATTGACGAAATCGCATAGAGAGGGAGAGAGTGTGTTAGGTAACGCGTAATTCCCTCGCCTTTTATGGACGTTTGAGACGTCCTTTGCAGTCAAAGCCTAGAGCCTGCATTTTATTCATATATTTTCTTTAAACTCCAGATTGTAGGTCAACACAACCCTCGCGACATTCGATTATATCAGGGAAAGCTAGCTGGTTGTTGTAGTCTGCCTTCATCTCAAAGAGTCTGAGTGGGAGATGAGGTTGGAATATCCTCTGAATGTTGCGATTTGCCACGTTCACCATTTAGCTAGCCCGGAATTTCGGTCTGTACTGGTAAAATGAGCCAGTGGCTCCAATCTTGTGAGGACTGCTGCGGATATGAGTTCGCCAATCAGTGAGCTGCTTCGCGAGCTCCGGTGATATATCGCCAGTCGAGGGAAACATGTCGAGAACCCGAGACGGAGAAGTGGTTAGAATCTACGGTCTTCCAGGAGTTCGGAAGTGACCACGGGATAATTTATCCAGATCCAGGAACAGTGAATCTTCCTGCAAGCTCCGTATATAAGACCGATTCGCTGTGCGCGTGAACAAGTCAGTGTGTCTATGAGAGACGGACAGTACAGCCTTCATGCAGAAGTCTGCGAATCTAGTAATGCCGACAAAGACAAAAGGGAGACTGGAATGGCCATTTCTGGATTATTACTCATCACCAGCCAATCCTACCCCATCCAGAAGGCTGAAATATCCGAGGGTCGATCCCGCGACCTGTTAGTTAGAAGTGCATCACCGCTAAACACCCAGCCAGCAATGTCATTAGGCCAATATCAGGCGCTCTTTTGCGACTGCTGGTTGGGTACAAGAGAGATTGCACGTAAGGCAAAAGGAAACGACTGAGTTCCGTTAAAAAGATCGATTGACGTACCTCTACTAGTCTACGAGCCTACTGGAAGATAATAAGTTCCGTGTCACATGTGAAACAAACACCGTAGATACGTTTGCACGCGAAATTAATACGACGTTGGTGGCTAAGGAGAGAACTCAGAGCGAAACTCGCCGGGATCCCGAGAAGCAATATTGCTTCGAGTCTATGGTCTCCATGTGTTCAAAAGGGGTGGAGGCGCCTCTGTCCAGGTCCCCAAAGAGTATACTATTGAGCAAAACCTTGTTGAAAGTTTTACACGCGGCCGTCCAGCGTATCAGCATTCGCGATCGCACTTGATTTAACAAACACGACGTTGTGTGACGTGCACAGGCAAGTTACAATCGGTCTCATCATGTAAACTGGTCTTCATGGGACCGATAAAGGTGAGGTGTGTCTATAAAATAAACAAACACCATCACCTCCTTCTTAGGTTATGCATCGCGTCAGCAATAAGTTATGACAGTGTTATGACGATAGTCTTCTTGAAGTCAATGTTTGCAGTGACCTGAACAACCATGTTTCGAAATGAAACATACCGTGCTCAGTTAGGAGTGCACTGAGCGATCAAAAGACGCCACTAATGCAACGAGCGATCCACGTTCATTTGAAGTAAAAACAACGAGGGAGAGAGAGAGAGGCGGGTAAGCCTCATCATGCAATAATTAAATTGAATGTTTAAAATAATAACCCTACGGCAACTGTTTTACCACGGACAGACAACAGATAACACATAATGATAGCTAAGTACTGTTTAAAGGAAAATCGAAATCATTGTTGCTGGTGTTAAAATTATGAATTTGTGAGTCTAAATGAGCGTCAAGGTGGACCTGCGTGTTTCGTTGACCGGTAAGGCGTTTAGGATTCATCAAAATGTCACCAAAAGAAGGAGGCGTTGGGAGGATTAATAATCGCTGTCGTGTCTCAGGCTGTCACGCAAGATTTATTTGCAAACAGGTTATTTCCGATGTCTGGGAAAATGGAGGTGGAGAAAAAATTATTTTATGCCTAAACATAATACACTCAAACATCTAATACTAAAATATGAAATAGACTGTCTAGAAAAGTATAGTGCAGATGGAAGACGGTTTGCTATTCAGAAGCTTAATTAAATTAGGGATGTCTGACGTGCCATATAGAAATAAGACAGGAATATTTTGCAGACAAGCGTCATAAAGCACAAATTGCCTCTCCGACTCGCCAACGGCAAACGATCGGAAAGAGAGTACATGTTTTACAAAAAAGGTAGAATCATCCGATTGCAATAGCGTAGTGGATGTTGAAAAGTGAAACTGCCTAAAGAGGTTACGAAAAATACTTTCAAGAAAAGAGCCAGCACGAGTATTGATGACAAAAAGTTTTCAAAGCCGAGGAATATACGGAGGCATAGGGTCAACCAGCAGAGCTGATTCAAAAATCAAAAAACTCTTCCATGGCAGAGAGTTAAAGCAAATCATCTTTGCTGGTCTGCTGGAGGATATAAACACCAACAAATACAGAGCCAAAAAAACTAGCCTTTCATGAGGAAGCAATAATATTTATAGGTAATCCAGTACAAGAACAAGGCCTTACAAATTCTATGACAGCTCTAAATGACACATTAACCCCCCCCCCCACCTCGACTGCATCCTGAAGATGTTGCTCT
>CACRXP010000106.1:603455-707185 GCA_902702965.1 Spirometra erinaceieuropaei | reverse complement strand
AGAGCAACATCTTCAGGATGCAGTCGAGGTGGGGGGGGGGGTTAATGTGTCATTTAGAGCTGTCATAGAATTTGTAAGGCCTTGTTCTTGTACTGGATTACCTATAAATATTATTGCTTCCTCATGAAAGGCTAGTTTTTTGGCTTTGTATTTGTTGGTGTTTAGATCCTCCCGCCGACCAGCGAAGAGGATTTGCTTTAACTCTCTGCCATGTACGAGATTTTTGAAGTAGCTCTGCCGGTTGACCCAATGCCTCCTTATCCCCTCGCCTACGTAAACTTTGTTGTCATCAATACTCGTGCTGGCTGTTTTCTGGAACGCACTTTATGTAACCTCTTTAGGCATTTTCCATTTTCAAACTCTACCCCACTAACGGGTTCTGAGGATTCAACCTTATTTTGAGCATATACTCTCTTTCTGTGCGCTCACTGTTGGCGAATCGGAGAGGCAGTTTGCGCTTTATGACGCTTGCCCGCAAAATATTCATCTGTCCAAATTCTATATGGCATGTCTGACATCCCTAATTTAATTAAGCTTCTGAATAGCAAATCATCTTCCATCTGCACTATGCTTTTCTAGACATTCTATTTCATATTTTGGTATTTGATGGTTGAAAATGTTATGTTTAGACCTAACATCACTTTTTCTCCACCTCCAGTTTCCCAGACATCGGAAGCAACTTGTTTGCAAATAAATTCTGTGTGACAGCCTGACGTGTGAAAGCGATTATAAATTCTCCCAACGTCTCCTTCTTTTGGTGACATTTGGATGACTGCCATTCCAGTCTCCCTTATCTTTGTCGGCAATATCAGGCCCGCAGACTTCAGCATGAATGCTGTCCTGTCTGTCTCTCAAAGACACACTGACTTATGCACACGCACAGCGAATCGGTCTTTTATGCGGAGCTTGCTAGATAGTGCGCTCTCTATGAACGTGGATGAAGTTTCCCTTCAACTCTTCCGAACTCCTGGAAGACCGTAGATTCTAACCATTTTTCCGTCTCCGGTTCTCAACGTGTTTCGGTTGATCGGCCATATATAACCGGAGCTCCCGAAGCAACTCACGGATTGCGGAATTCATATCCGAAGCAGTTCTCTCAGGATTGGAGACGCTGTCTCCTTTTAACAGCACAGATCGATATTCCAGTCCGGCTATGTGGATGCGCGGGACAGATTGCAATATTCATTGGATATTTCAACCCCATATCCACTCAGGCTCTTTGAGAAGAAGACAGACTATAACATCCAGCTAGCTACCTCTGATATCATCGAATGTCATAAGGGTTGTGACGGCCTAATATCTGGAGTTTAACGACAATCTGTGAATACAATGGAGGCTCTGGTCTTCGACAGCAAAGGAAATCTCTACTGTCCATCAGAAACGATGTAATTACGCGTTTTCTAACTCTCTTTCTTTCTTTCTTTCTCTCTCTCTTTCTCTATCCACCTGCGTCAATGGGAGGGTAAGGTCAAGACGACCTGACGAGTAATCATGCGCATTTACAGACCAAGCTTAACGGTCGCTCTAAGCATGCCACGATCACCTTGTTGGGACTTCGTGAATTGTACCGAGAAATATGATTGATGAACTACAATACCTTTGATGGTTTTTCCCGCTATTTAGTCAACTATGTGCTTCATGTCAGTCTGCATAGATCGCGGGTTTTGGCGAAATTAGTTCTCAGAATCCGTCAATCACTTCTAAAAACCAGTTAAATTTGGACCAGAAACAACCATCATGCTCCAAGGAGGAGACCGATAGACCCCTCGTTAATAGGGCAACGTCTGGCGTCTGGTGCATTCACAGGCGATATCACCATTTCGGGGATATTTGAAAGTTATTCCTGACGCCGCACATGGTTTGCTCACATCAGCAAAGAGGGTAGTGGGATTATGACACCGCGTCCACGTGGCGGCTAATTTCACTCTACCCTGCCAAAAATTCAAGTTCGACGAGGCTGCATTTCTCACTTCTGACGATGAATGCGGGAGTCTTGGACCGCTTGAATTATGCGTCGCCAATATTTAATATTCAGTCCTCAGAATTTAGGCGCCAGAGTATCTGTTCGGGCTGTACGCGAATGCACCCTGCTTCCTGTGACAGCAAGATTGGGTCGATTGACAAACTGACAGCCCTACCGTTTTGCCTGACAATGTCAACCGTGTGCTCCAGAGCAAGCTGAGACAGGCACTATGACTTGTCTGTGATTTAGTTTATAGTGAGAGTAGACTTGCGCAGCACCTACCACACTATCTCCTCCTTTCCATTTGGATCCGATGTCAAGACATAGTTAAGAAGATCAGAGACGGGAGAGGACACAGATGGTTGGCACGGGCGGGCCGCACGCAGGCTTACCACCGCACCCACAGATCCACAACAAACACATTTGGCCAGGACTTTAACCAATGACAACACAACAAATGAGTCAGAAACACAGGGCTGACTGGGCGGCCAGCAGGAACTCCAGCGCATCTATCAGAATGGAACCATGTACCAGGTGAAAGAGTAGTTATCCAGTAGCCAGAGCTTTGCATGAAATATTATGGAGAGTGCAAGCGGTGTGGAGCCACGGCCTAAGGCGCTGAAAAGAGGGACCAAGCCGGCGGCGTCGGGATGCGCGTGAAGTTAGACGGCCGACCGGCGTGCACTGCAGCGCCGAGTACCCGTGGTGGCCTTGACCACGCGTGCGGCCCCATCAATGGCTGGTCGAACATTCTAGACTATTGCACACGCGGTGGCTAATCAGCGACCAGCAAGCCCTGGGCAGTAACGTTCTAACATGCTCTCAACGACTGGCACGCCATTGGGCGGAATGTTGCAGAACGCACAGGTGCCCGCATAAATATGTATATAAACATATAGAACCATCTTTCTGACGCGTTGTAACCCCTTGTGTCCGCAAGTTGCAAATAACGTTCTTGTCCTCCGAACCGGCCCTCTTCAGTTCTACCTACCTTTCGGGTCATAACATTAATTGTAGCAATTAAAGACTCGAAAGAATGAATTCATCATAACAAGTACGGCCATCGTCAGTGGATGCTTGAGTTGTTATCTTCTAGAATTATGTGGCTGCACAAATATTGCATCCCACAAATACTGTGATCCTTAGGGGCCGAATACCCCCTTCTCTTGCTGTCTTTGGTGGTGTGTTGAAGAGTGAATGCAAAAACTCAGGCGAGCAAAATTCCAGATTAAAAGACTGATTGTTTTTTGTTTTTCCAACTGCCGCGAACTTGCCTTTTGATTGCGTCGACGATCTGGGTTTATGTATGGAAGACTTCAAGGTGGGGATATGGTATGTAACCCCGCTTTGTAGTTAATAGGCTTCAGAATGGTTTGTCTGGCAGTAGGTTGAGAAGGGGATTATGCAGGAAGCGGATTTTCACCTCCAATAAGGTTAACGACATCAAAGTTGACCCCTTTTGCCCAAGATCAGGTTTTGGACAACGGTTGAAATTGATGTTAGTTGGGTTATTCTTGGGACTAACGTTGCCAGGCTTGGGAGGTTATTCCGGCCGTCGCACATGGTCTGGCGCTCATCGGTAATGAAGGCGGCGGTGTTATGACGCCGCGTCCCATTCTTTAGTGAAGCTCGTCGACTTCGACTCAAATGAGACAGTCCGCACTCGCTGCGACAACATCGCACGGATAACCCAATCCATACAAGAAAGACGACTGAGATGGTTTTGGCGGGTTCTTCGACGTACACCTCAGAATCTCAGTGTTTTTGCCATCGATCCGGTACCGCTAACCATTGGAGGCGTCAATGGGGGCTCATTTCGGATCCTCGATCTACGCAGTTTATCAGGATGTGGAGGTGGTTCTTAGACGTTCGCTATTTGGTTTCCGACGTTGGCGAAGAGAGTGAGTTTAACTATCCAGATCTGCTGCCGCGGATAGTCACCCCTTGAGAGATACAATTCGCGACATCATCGAAGTCGACTAGATCGGGCATAACTTCATCAGTACCAAGGAAAAGTACAAGTAGGTACAATAGTTTTTGGTCTACTAACCCTGTGGCCAGGTAGAGGACATTCATCACGTAGCTTGGGACTAAGCACCATTAACTTGCCTAGCCGCTAGGATATTTAGTCAGTGGGGCTAATCATTACCTGATGGGAGTGAGCGGCATAGCCTGTAACGATGCGGTCTCTATAACATATTTGCTTGATGTTCAAAAATGAATTAATCGCGAGGATGCAATGTGAAACTGAGATGCCAAGCTGCCGGTACGGATTTTCCAGGTGTGTGTTTACATCAGACTCAGTCAGTGTGCTCTCTCTAGAAATAGGTTGTTACATTTGCCCAACTTGGACTTACTCATACATGGGAAATGAATTAATCTGGGACTGTGAATTCCCCCAAGTGACCATCGTAATTAACCATTAGGACGTTACATGTGGTTAGATGAACGTAAACAGGGGACACGGACGTGGCTGTATGTGTAGGCACGTACGCTGCGCATAAATCTCCCCCTCCTCCTCCTCCTCCTCCTCCTCCTCGTCGTCCTCCTCCTCCTCAATGAAGAAACTCCCTTCCACAATTTCCATTCTTAATATACCTGCGCTACCTAAATCCTTCAGGGCAATTTCGATTGGAGAACATTTTATCAAAATAAATCAAAATCTGCGAGCGCTGATTCGATACCTGCAATCAAGTGCCGGGCATTTACAACCATCGCCTGCTGCGTATAGACTAAATTTCACTATATACATTTGGTTTGTAAACGACTAGTGTTTGGCGAGTCATGGTTTTTTTTTCATTCTAGTCAGGCCTATTGTCAATTCTCTAGGGATGGCATTATTCTGGTAGTGTGATAAAATATGCATGCACTATGGATATTTTACTTTCCTGTGCTTTATAAAATCTAAGGAGGCAATGACCGACTTCGCAACATGTCGTTTGAGCGCATTTATCCCTATGCATGTACTTTTGGAAACATTCCTATTTAACTGTGCTGGTAGCGAAAAAGGGAAACTGTGATCCACAAATCCAGTTCCCACAAACTAGCAGTAAAATGCGTGTAAGTTGAACGTCAGCGATCTGACGGTAGCACGCAGTGCAGCGGTTTTTTCCTGGAAGAATGGCCATAAATTCCAATTTGCCCATGCAAGCTCTTCTATTTGAGGATTGGCTTAGCGGGTTGCTTTAATGTTCGACGATACCCTCCCCACATGGACGTTGATTAGGGTGTGTTGTAAACGACGGCGCCACGAAGCACTTACGAGCCCACGCTCTCAGCCCGCCTCTGCCGTTAACAAGTTCATGGCTGTCGTCCAAATGTCCCTAGTGATTGTTCGACTCGCAGCTTTGTTTTTATCCGACATTTCTTCTCCAACAGGCTGAGTGGGCCGGTCAATGCTGTCTTTGTTTCGTTTGTTAGCTAGGTATGCTGCAGTCGGGTGTAGTGGACACCCTGAATACAAAATCAGTTGAGCCGCCTTCCGGTGGGTGGATTGGCTGTACTTGAAGTTGAGGCTTTCGACAGAGCAAGTTCGGACTTGGCAACTGATGGTGCAAGCTGTTGGCGGCAGGATGGAGTGTTCTAAGTTGTCGGTGTGCACTGGTTAGAATTATTAGTAAATTGACTGGCGGTAAATAATTTGTGAGCGGATGCTAAGGCGAGTTTTCTTACCTCTTCGGGACTCTTGACTTTTTGCTTAAAGTAGACTCGAGTTTTTGATGCAATTTATTGTCAGATATCGTTATGGATGCTTGGTGCATATGTTTCATAGTAGTTGTGGATGTATCCAGTTTGTATGAAATTTGGACCAGAGATCTTTTGAAAGTCAACGAACACCACAGAGTATCTCACCCTTCATAGGAACCATCCAGAAACCGACAAACGATGCTTAGTTGGAAGGTTCTTTGTTCGACTTCATGCTGAGACCAGCGACCCGGACGAAAAGCATGTAAGACGTGAGATTTCTGAAGTCAATTTATGCGGAATGACTTTCTGAAGGAATTCATTATTCGATATCTACGAGTTCATCTCCGTATGACCAAGTCAGAAATAGCTTTAAGAATATGACATGCTCCATTAGCTGTCGTTTTTTTAGATGTGACCGACCGTAACTCTTGGGGATTTATTGCTGGAATTTGGCAGCATCCCAAGCATACTGTATTCATATGGATTATTAAAATCTATGACTATTTTATATATCCATATAATTATAAACAGAGTGATATTACCGACAAAGACAGGGGAGCCTTGATTGGCCATTTCTGGCTTATTAGCCGTCGTCATCCAGTCATACCCAACCCCAAAGTGTGGCACACCCGAGGCTCGAACTCTTAACCTGTTTGTTAGAAGTCCACGGCTCTAACCACTGCGCCACGAGCCCGTTGCCTTGTCGGTTTTCGATCGGGAATATACAATCGTAGTGGGCGCTCACCGATTCGATTCACTTTATGTCACCTTATATATACACATATATTTATTATTGCATCCCAGGTAGCATTATGGTGTATGTTAATGCATCCAGGCCAGACGAATCGCTTTGCTGTTTATGGCAGTTTGTAAATTGACTGACGGTAAATAATGTGCAAGCGGATGGTACGGTGTGTTTTCGTACTATTTCAGAACTCTCGAGTTATTCACCTCCGTTTAACTGAAACCTGTGTTTTTGATCCAAATTAATGTCAGTTATATTTCTTGACTCCTTGGTGGAGATGCTTCATTGTTTTTGTAGGTGAATTCAGCTTGTATGATAGTTGAGCCATCAGTTTACTGGAAATTGTGGAACACCAAGCGGCTTATCACCTTTCATAGTAACCATCCGGTGGCCGACAAACGAATTATTCCGTAAATTCCTTGATATTTTGGCATATGAATTATTCGATAAATGCCTTCAGAAATAATCTGATTTTAAAACTTTCGACAGACAGGTAATTCAGAAGCTGTCTATGTGGATGATCGGGTGAAAACACTGAAAATCATGAAGTATTCTGCAACATTTCGAACCTGATCTGAAACTCAACGTAATCCGAAACAAACGAAAAATGTAAATAAATCTGACGGACGAAAAGTTCTCTCTATAAACAGAAAATGGTATGCTTGCAATCATGCCTGTCAATCCTATTTAAATTTATTACGCGCAGACCGACCTCACTGCATGTCATCTTATGAAAACCTTTGTTTCTACGACGTCCCCATTTTTGAACTCAAGCAAAATCCAGTTTCTCTTGTTAAACTTCATCTCAGTTAACTCAAACGAGTCAAGGACAACACGAATCCCCGGAAAACTGTTTTGAAATCTACACTCAGAATGTGGACAGGTGGCAAACCGTCATATGTCAAATCGCGCTATTTATTAAACGATATTTAGATGTAAGCTTCACTGAAACATTAATATTAGACGTTATTTTATTTCCTCTTTCATATAACAATGTTTTTGGTATGAGAATACATTCCATACATTTAAAAAAGAAGTTTACTGCATTTGAGCCATTTCTGACGTTCTCGAGATATTGCGCTTTTCTAATAAAATCGGCATTCCTAAACAACGCAACACTGTCTTTAGTATTTCTTTTATGCTTTTAATTCTTTTAAACTTGTACTTAATTAATATAGACATTGGACTCATGAAATGGTGTCGGCTCGCGACTGATTGGCAATCATTCGTGAATTTCGACATATTCCATGAGTTAAATAACGCTTTGTATGCATATTTTTGCATCCTAGGGGCATTCTGATGTATATTACTGCATCAAGGCCAATCGAATTCGTTTTCTGTTGTGTCATCCTGCATTTCAAACATCGACGGTGGTTTTTCCTGGACTATTAGCTAAGCCCGATTCTGGGGCGCAATGCGGTGGATTTTCAAGACACGTTAGAGTATTGTTTGTGCGGTGACGAAATAATGGCGTCATTCAACGTCAGTCGTCTTTTACGTCTACGACTCCGGAATTACTGAAAAAACTGTACTGAGGACATCTCGCAGTTCTGTGCCGCCTATGTGTGTGTTGCTCCTCGAAACTAGGCTTGACCCGGCGGCCACCGCCTGGTAACCGCCTCGACTGGCGGGGTAGACCAGATGTGAATGTTTTCCCACGCCTGCTAATTCCGTACCACTTCTCTGTCTGCTCTCATTACTCTACTCTCTCCCTACGGCAAGGGCAACATCAATCACGTGGGCGGTCTGGGTCGAGCCGGTCGTTCTCTCACTAAACAGTACGCGACCCATAATGGAGAGCGACAGCCGTAGGGAACGATTAAGTAGTCATATTTCAGAACAACATCGCATGCCACAGTATGGAGAGGGGGCTAAGAGGATGCCCCAACCAAATGCTGAGCTCACGACGTCTGCATAATGGCCGCGGCCCACAGACTGCAGCTTCTGCAGTCGAAACCGACAATCAGGAAGCAATACGCTCTTTCTTCTTCTTCTTCTTCTTCTTCTTCTTCTTCTTCATCATCATCATCATCATCATCTTCTTCTTCTTCTTCTTCTCCTTTTTCCTCTTCCTCCTCCTTCCCTCCGCCCCTTTTCCGCGGGCTGCTGGGATTTGTCCGCTCAATCTGGCAGCCTGCAATGTTCGTTTCCTTCATGAGAATCCCCGGAACAACCGACCGAACTGGAGGATGGCACTAGTCGCCGTGGCGTGCCGACCGACGCTTCAGCTCAGTCTAAGCAGTCAGCCCGTTTGTGTGTGTGTGTGCCCTCCAAACGGGCCATATGTTAGATGCGCTGGACCAACACGGGGGCCACATCGGACTCTGGCAGGCGCTATCTGTGCGCAATAACAAATGACAACATTCCCGGGGTGCGCTGGCGGACCCTGTTGTCGACATTCGTCGCACAAATGGACCACTGTCACCACCCCATTGTTTTGTGGTCAAAATCCTGGTCATTTGTATGTGGACCAGGGGGTGCGGAGTGGAGCTCCAAGGCGAGGATCCATCCGAGCCATCCACCTGCGGCCTCCCCCGTCTACGGTCTTCTTGACTTGGTCTTGACAACGGGCTCAGGCGGGGGAGGAGGATAGAGTGAAGGTAAATGCTACGCAAGTCTACTGACACTATAAACCCCTGCGTAAGTCACCGTCCCTGCTCCCACAATGCAGTCTGTGGGGCACACGGTGGACATCATCGAAATCGATGGTCGAACTGTCGTGTGTGTGTGCGTTTGTGTTTGTGTGGAGTGGCGGACTAGTCCATTAAAAGCCAGGCTTCAACTGCTCCTTCTTAATGTGACCCCTGATAATCCCATGCACGCGCGGAATCTGGGTGTATATCGGCAGCACCTCTCAGTCGATGTCTGAATGGTTAGCCGACCTTTGGAGGCGATTGCCTAGGTTCATTTCAGGATTGCATCTCACTATTGTGCGTTTTAAGGATTGTGTGCGAATACTATGCTACTTTTTAATAAACCATAACCCTCGCAGTCTGCTGTGCGATTATACGCCGGTAGATGCATTCCCATCCCCGCCGAGTATACGGGCCGTGTAGAATGTTGCCCTGTCTTGTCTGCCATTTTCCTCTTTCAGGTTGGAATTCTGCCAACTGACGGATAACTTGGACGTTCCCTTATATGTGTGGAGTGGTGAACTGGTTGGCGGGGGGCCAGACTGCAATAACTGAGGCGTCGTATAAAGGTTTGTGCCGTTCTCCAAAGACATTATATTCACTCTCTTGTAAATAAATGTCCAAAATTGTTTCGCGTTCTGTGGAGGTTAATTTCATCGGCGTCTTAAACCATACAAATACAATAGGCAACTGCGCGATTAGCTGGTACTAGAAATAGATTCAGTTATGAAGTTCGCAGCAGTATACGATTTGCTCTCAGGCATAATAAGAAAAGCAGATCAACGCCCATTCTTCGTTTTAATTAATTTTGAATTTAAGAATTCACACAATAAAACCTTGAAGACATTTTACCTTCCAGGAACCTGCACAGAAGTTTGTTTTGATTTGGGGTATTGTGGGAAAACGTGGCAAAGCTCAAAAGTGAAAATACTACCATTTTGACGTAATTTTACTCGGGACGAATTGTTAAATATTTCAGTAAATGCTCCAAACTGAAGTTTGTACTAAGTAATTTTAAACTTTGAGAGGATCGAGTGCCGTTAGACGCTGTTCATTCTCTTATTTAATCCCAGTGCACATTTTTGAGGACATGCAATGGCTATGTAGCTGAATATGTCAGTGACTCGAAGTAAATACATTTTTCGGTAAAATAACGACAGAAGATACTCGCTCACTTGGTCTTGCACTCTGAATAGAACCCCTACAACTGGTCACGGTGGAGATGCACTGGATCGACAGAGGAGTCCAGTAATGGCGCGCCTGTGCGCAAGCTCATGCCGCGCCAGTCACTTGCGCACAATCCCGAATCAGTTAGCCGATCGTCACTGGACTGCGAGAGTGCACAGAAAGAGGTCGACTAGGAGACGCTGTCCCTACGGCACCCAAGGCATATTCCTTACTAATAAAAACTCTGATGCGCTTCTAAGATATCACGGGACGCTAGAAACCGCGGTTCGGCTTGCGGTTAACTGGTCCTCCTCTGAGAACGAAGATTCAGGCCGCAGTGATCCCACTCAGTTTGGATCTGGTTTTTTGGACAACCTAGTCGGTCGTCTAGGGACTAGGCTTGAGTGGCGCACAGAGACAGGCCGTTAACTATTGTTAGCCACTGCCTTCATCCCGTTTACGGCCTTCTTAACTATGTCTTGGCGCAGAGCTCGGATGAATATGAGAGAAGTGAGTGCATTAAGTGCGTTGCAAGTCGACCATCACCGTTAATTAATTCATGCGCAAGCCAATGTTCCCGTGACCACCACATTGTGAGAGGAACAGTGGATGTCGTCGGTAAGGGCGGTCGAACTGTCGTCGTCTTCGCCTCAAATCTCGCGGCAAGAAAGTTCTTTCACAGATATAATTTTGTTAGTGTTATTTTGCTGACTTTACAGTTACCATTTTTGAGTAAATGGTTCAAAAAAGAAGAAGAGTACTTTTTGCGCGGAAATCAGCCATTCTCAAAATTTATCGATGACAACAACTGTCATAGATCATAACTGCGCATTTACGCGTCTGCAATATGATCGCGCGTTTCCCTTACATCGAGCAAAGTAAGATGTGCATAAGCACGCTATTTTGGATATCTAGACTTGCGCATCTGGGTATTTTAATGTTCTGTGGGCAGTACTAACGTCAGAAAATTATTGTTTTTATAATATCTATAATTTCTATGCAATCGATTGTCTAGTAAATTTTTGAATGGTTCACTACAAAGTAATCATTTTAACTTCTGAGTATACAGCAAATACGTTATGCATTTAAAGTGCGCATTATAGGCGGTTGGGGAGCTGACCAGACACGAAGTTAACTGTTTTGGAAGTACTTTACTACTAATATGACCATTGTGTACAGCATTTATAATGACAGAAAGGGCCTAGACGAGGCCAAGAGAAAAGGGAAGCTTCTCATTTTCCTTCGCAAAAACATTAGTATAAACTAGGAAAGTCTATGCATATACAAGTGATATAAATTCTCCCTTCGGCTTTCATTTGGGAGAAGGTTATATACATGGGTACTCATGCCCAATACATTCTAAAAAGGCAATAAGTATATGTTAAGAAGAATAAGATTAATCAAGCATCGGGACGGTCTGTTTAGTGTTTAGGGTTGTCGAACTATGCAATGAGGCCATTGC
Organism: Spirometra erinaceieuropaei; assembly: GCA_902702965.1. Lineage (NCBI taxonomy): Eukaryota > Metazoa > Platyhelminthes > Cestoda > Diphyllobothriidea > Diphyllobothriidae > Spirometra > Spirometra erinaceieuropaei. The sequence continues at coordinate 695,528 of CACRXP010000106.1, read as the reverse complement.
CAGAGATGGTAATAACAACGGGGCCAGCTCGACGAGTCATATTTTTCCTTATGAATACGCCTGAGACTTGACCTTTCGTCTTCATTTGTGAAGGCAAGGACTTTCTTATGAAGGCTTCTCATTTATGAAAGAGTGCGAATGTTAATAGAAGCAAAGAGACGAGTTCCAGGAAGTAGTCGCGGAGAATGAGACACGATTATTGAAACAAGAGCTTTATTAGCCTGACGTCTTAGATTTTGCTCTAACTCAGGGTGCACAAAGAGAATGTCCCCCTTCCGGCCCATCGTCTCCTTCGAGGGTACTTCAACTTACTTACTGACAAAATGGCCGTTTTGGCCTCTCACGATTCTGACCTCCGATTCGAACACCACAGTCAGCTCGTCAACAAAATTCTTGGAGAAACTTAAAGGCACTAGCCTCCTGCCAAGCGACGTCAAGGCACATTTATATCATCCACGTTCTGGCAATCAAGAACATTGAACTGCTCCAATGAGACAAATACGATGAAACGGAGAATCGCATTGAACACGGGCAAATCCTTAAACTCCCTCAGCTCTGTCTCAAGTCGTAATTTACGCTCAACGGAACAATCTGCGAGCAGGTGGTTAGTACGCTAATGGATTCGCCGATTTCGGGACTAATAGCCGAGGCTGTTCAACAACGGTTGGAGTCGTTGGTTCTCAAACAACACAGACGAAATTTCTAGGCTTTGCGTGTGGACGGTACGTACGTCGTCATAGAACGCGATGAGATGCTGGAATTCAAAGAACACCTCAACGTCATCTCTCCGGACAAACAAGTTACAATGGAGGAAGAGGAAACTAACCAGCCCCTGCTTTCTTGATGTCCTCGTCTGTCGCAAAGATTGTGGTTGCCTAAAATCCAAAGTATTTAAGAGCAAGAGACGCACGATGCAAGTACTGAGTTACAACAACAATCACCTAATCAGTCACAAATACAGTTGCATAAAATGCACTATGGGATATTTCGACCGTCGTTGCCGACAATTTTCACCGTGTGCTCCAGGGCAAGATAGGGCAGGGACGGTGACTTGGTGCGAATTAGATTACCTTGGTGGCAGACTTACGCAGCATCTGCCGCATGTCCTTCTTCTCCACACCTGCAGGTGGTGTTTCTTTTCCTTGCCTAATAACTATACTAAAAAGAAAGACCGATTGAGCACCAGGGTAGTCTATTTATTGTTCTGAGTTTTTAAACTCGTAAACCGGTCCATTGACCGAGATAGTAACAAAAACAGAACGAGCTAGATTAGTCTTCTTTTTCTTCTGAACTTATACATACGACTGGGATTCGAACATTTGCCTCCATTTGCGAAAGCAATATTTTTTCTAATGGAGATTTCTCATTTACAAAAAGAGTGCGCTAGTTCGACTTCTGGCTAATTATGTGCGTATGGAAGAGAAGGACTGGTTTATCATGCACATTATTTGTTTAGTTTTTTTGCGATTTTGAACTCATGTAGGTGTCTATTGTCATTTGACCAAGCGGACGTAAGTCGCAGACCTCTGCTGTGGTCATCTATTTTCTTTGTTGATGAGTTTTGTTAGACATGCAAGGAATCCCCATCCGTGTTAAAATAGAATGCACGATATCAGATCCTATAAGCAAAACCATTCAAGTCTGTCATATTGTGGGAGTTCAGACAGCCATACACTGGTCAAGTAATTGATATTTCAGGGACGCCTTCAGGACTCACTGGACCCAACTGTTGGGACAATACATACAGTAATTTTACAAATAAAAAATCCTGATAGACTGAAAATGGCATGCTGATTACCTTATTTTTTAATCACCGGCCAGCCTTCCGCTATGTGACCCCCTATTAAATCCTTAATCCCTTTGTACTTTTTATCAATCAATATCATCTTTGCCTGCGTCAGACGCTCCCTAAGAGTGCAGAAAAGAAAAAAACGTTCATACTGTTTCAACAAATTTGTCAAACACCAGAAGCAATTTAAACGACCGGCTGATGCTCGTATCGTTTATAGCAGTTTTTCTGAAGGAAATGTGGTCCAAGACCTACCTAAACGTATTGCAAACGTCATTTTACTGTATTTACTGTATCTACAGTGTTTATACATCTGATTAAAGGAACATGAATCTTACGTATTTTACACGGATTTTCAGGTTGTTTTACAGGTTGCAAACGTCCTTTTACTGTATACTGATTTATACATCTGATTGAAGGAACATGAATCTTACGTATTTTACACGGATTTTCAGGTTGTTTCAGGTTGTTTACAAAAATATTGTTTTTAAACAACATAAACCTGCATTCGCTACTTATTCTCGCCTTCAGTTAACCGCAGATCGTTCGTCATAAATTCAGTGTTTTATAAAGTAATTTTGGGTAAATTTCTGAGTCGTAAAGGACTCATCGTGAATGTACTAGTATTTTACGAGTCGCGTCACCTACTTCGAAATTCGGTCTGATTGAATTTTCTTCCAGTTGATAAAATGATATGCCGGTTTTATGAAGTGAATGATCTTGACGAGGGCCTTCTACCAAACATTTTACAAACATCAGAGGGGCTGTGGTCATATATAATCCCCATTTTGGTCCGCAGGCAACCAATCGTACCAACACACATGTGTACATCACCTTACCGTTCACCCGTTGCAAAGAAAAGCCATAAGGGTATGGTTTACGCCCGGCGTCATGTAATCCGGAGAGCAATTGTGGTAAAGGTAAATGACTGGCGATATTTATTTTTAGGTGCCAGAAAAACGAATAACAAGACCTCACGGTGGCTGCTTCGCTAGGTTGGTCAAGAATCTAGGAGGTATTTATCGAAGTAAAAATACGAAAGTGTAATGTCTTTTGACAGTGCCTCCAATTAGGCACTATAATTATTTATTTTTATCATTGAATGGTAACGAAAGTGTGCCCATTTTATTGGTGGCAGTATGAAGGATTAGAATTCGTGATACCACAAAGTTCTTGGATGCTAAGTTCTTTTCCTCATCAAACTTGCAACCCCCAAGTAAGTGACCCCGCGCGTTAACCCAACTCTTGCCAAGAAAACTTTCAGCAGACGCTCCACAGAGTGGGCGCAAGATACAGACTTGCACGTTAATTGTTTCCCATTGAGACGGACTTACGATGCACCTACCACACTCGCTCAATAAAAAGACCGTGATAGACTTCATTTGTGCATTTGAGCGTGTTTTTCATTGAAAGAAGAGTACTTTAACCGCGAAAGTTTTAATACAGAGAGTTTTCCGGACCTTAAAATTTATTTTATGTCCGGTGGCAACCGTGGTACTCGATTTGCTGACACAACGAGGATTTTAAGAGGACCAGATATTCTATCGATTTTTAGAAGTCATATTAGCAGATCCGCGTGATTAGGTGCCCTGAAGTGCAATAATAAGACACACAGAGGTTTCGTCGTTTAAATGTGTTGGAATTGTTTCGCCGTTTGGAAAAGTTTACGTGATGTTGCATAAATGGCCACTACCCAATAGCCATTTCCAGTTTTGACATATGAAACATTACTTGTTATATAGTCTAGCTTCAACACATAACCTTTTTAGAGATCAAACGAGCGTAACATTAATAGTCTTAGTAAACTATCAGCAGTTATGTGGGCTCTCTATCGTGAATTCATGATAGAAAAACGGAGTCTAAAGACAGCAGAAGCAATGCAAATGTCCGCAATACATAGAGGTGTACACGTTCTTACATTTACCTTAGAAAAATATTAGTGTTATTAAGAAAATGAAAATACGGCCAGAGCTTGTAATTTAGAATCTATCCTTATGGGCGATCGGATGCAAACACTGAAACTCATAAAGTAGTCAGAGCTATTTCGAGGTCGATCTGAAACTCAGCATAATACTGAACAAACGAAAAGGGCAAATTAATTTAAAGGAAGAACGGTATGTTTGCGATCACGGTTGTCAATTCTATTTAAATTTAATTGTCAGTGATCGGCCTGGCAACATGTGACCTGATGAAAAAGTTTGTTTCCACGGCGTTCCCATCGGTGAACAAAAATGCTGTTCCAATCATTCAACCGCACCACAATCAACTCAAAATAGTCAAGAATACCACGAATCCTCAGAAAACCGTGTTGTAATGTATACCCAGACTGTAGGCTGCTTGAAAACCGCCATACCTGAAATTACACTAATTCTTAAAGCATATTTAGATGTAGTCTTTACAAAAACCTTATTTTTAAACGTTGTTCTATTCGTGTCATTATATTCACTACCTTTTTGTATGAAATGACAGTCCAAACATCTAAAAACGAAGTTTATTAAATTACAACCATTTTCGGGATATTGCCCTTTTCTAAAAAATCGGCATTTCGGAGCAATGCAATGCCGTCTTTCATATTTCTTTTAAGTTTTTACATCTTTCAAAGCGGTATTTGATCAACAGGCATATTGGATCCATGAACTGGTGTCGGTTAGCGAGTGATTGGCAATCATTCGTAAATTTCGACACATTTCATGAGTTAGGTCACTTACAGTATGTTGTGAAGTTGGGTTTCCCGATGTCAGCCTCTCTCATTCTTTCCTCTTTCATGCACCATTCGTATCTACAAGCCTGCCAGTCAGTCTGTTATGGACTTTGTAGTTGTGGCTGACATTGCATGGTCTGGGCGTGTTACCACCCCTTAATTAACAGCAGTCCTTCTGGGTTCATTCGACCCTGCGCTGCCTGATTTACCCGTGACTTGAGACAGTCTGGCCCAAGTTTCTTTTCTGCGTATCTACATCGCAGCTAGTTATGGACGAGGGTGCATGGAAAACTCACGGGTGATTTTCAGCCCTCTGGTTAGTGACTGTTACCTCAATAGCACAAATATTCATACACGCATTGTGAACAGCAGCGTATGGCCGCATCTTCGACCCATCCAAGCCTCCTTAGTGTCATAACAACATCTCAGCCTAGCTCATTTTCTCATCTGACAGCCACGAAACAAAAACAGGCTTCCCATCGGGGAAGGGGCGTTCGCCGATCAAATCGTGATTTTGCTGTACAGAAACTGCTGCCAATACTAGCATTATTATAGTGATCATTTTGAAAAAGGAGAATTTCCTAAAAGGTCAGAGTGGATGAAAGTCGCATAGGCGACGGATAAACATACCTTTTTGGCACGCGGGGTTGCGCTTTTGATATTTCAGCCAGTGATAAACAAACGGTCCGGTATCGTACGTAGAAAAGATGATCCATAACTCTAAACTAATTAGGGGGCTACGTGCAAATCTTCAGATAAATGAAACTGTAATTCATTTGTTGCTATATTATGCAGAAACTAGACCCCATTGCGCAAAGCAACTATTTGTCTTTCGCAACTGCAGCGCAGTTTTTATTTGTTCCGTAAGCGTCAATGGGGACATCAATCCCAATACGCATTTTACATTTGTCTGTATATATAACACATTAAAACAACCTATAAAGTTCAGTATACCACATGAAACGGATCGCAAATTGTGAATGGCATTTCAGCTAGAAAGGAATACCTAGATGAATGTGTGGCATAACCCAAAATATTCCAGTTAAACCAGGATTCCAGCTTTCGAATGGACGTCTTCCATCGACTTGCGAACCCTATCCTTGGCAAAACAACTTCTAACACGGTATGGATTTTTCCACTAGATTTTGATATTCTTACAATGCAAAATATGTTATATAGACGGCATGAAGGTTCCCTTTCTTTGAACCTGCCTAATAGCAAATTGTAACTTTGTCAAATTTTCCATTCGCAGCCAGAATACTCCAATTTGAGAAGGCGATTATAATTTTCGAATAATTGTGAATCCAATCTTACCATTTACAAAACGCAAGCCTTATAAAGCAATAAACGGGAAAGAAAACCAACTTATTTCGGAAATTTTCCTCTAATTTCTAGATAGATGACAGCTAGTTGTAAGGTTTAGGTTAAAGATGGGGTTACGGTTATGGTCAAGGCTAAGTTTGGATACTGAGGTGAGGTTGGTGTTTAAGGGATTGGGAGGTGTGGTGTTACTCCAAGGTGCACCATTGCGTCGTGACAGCCACCTGCGGCCCCTACTGTCTCCGGTCTTCTTGACTTGGTCAAGACCGGGGGCCCAAGTGAGGGAGGAGGAGAGTGCAGGAGATGCTGCGTAAGTCTACTATCATTATAAGCTAATTCTCGCACAAGTCTCTGCCCCTGCTGGCAACGGTAGGTGGAAGGACCCCAGCTGACTGTTAGTAGTCTGTGGATCAAGTCATATGGGGTTTTATCTTGACATCCGTTTGTGGCCGTTGCAGACATTACACTGCAAATGACAATTACTTCTCATGGCCTTGAAGCATTATTAAAACTGCATCGATTTTGTAATTCGCTTTTTGTTTATTTTTGATTTAACTCGCTCATTTTCGTTGTCATGCGAAAGCATACGAACTGTCTATTGGAGGGGGGTTAGAACACGGAGGGCTGCCGCTACCTCTGAAAATGGACTCCTGTACGAGTCTGAGCTCAGGACAATAAACACAGTGCTCCGGTGCTCGACTCTTCTTCTTCACTTTACAACTCCTGTGTCTAACCCAAACTGAGGATAAAAAAATATGATTCTGCTCATGTTTTCCATTAAAGTTTTTTCGAAAAATAAAGCTGTCGAATTTCAGTAGAAAAAGGCATGTTGATTGCATAGGCATTTCATACAATGTAAACTTTACAGGCGGTCTGAAAGAGGTGCATCAAAATATGCCTGAATTACCTTACAGTTTTTGTACGATATCCAATATTACAGTATCAGTTATATCTTTTCAGTGAATATCAGAATACATTTATTCGTATACGTCATCCACCAGACATTGGGCTGAAGAGTTGGATCGGTTCCTTGGCAAACAACAATCTTGCTGCGGAAAACGTTGCCCAACTATCCCCTTTTACAAATTACTGCCTTTTGCACAATAGACAGGAATTCAAACGGATTGTATTTCTGCATCAACATCCGACCTGGATATTGGCAACTGAAGAGGCCTCGCTGAGATTTTATCTCTACGACTGTTGCGACTCGCAAGGGTAGGCATTACCCATCGACCCCAGGCAACAATTCGTCGCCGTTTGATGCAACCAAAAGACACACTGCACCCATTGAAACTTCATCAGTTGTCTGTTAAATATGTTGTAGTGATGGAGACTGTAACACCGTTCAAGAAACCGGACGGAAATTGTAGACATGTCTACATGAGCCGAAACCAGCAATTCGGAGACTGGACCCAAACTCACAGCTTACGACTCATATCGGAGAAAGCGGCCGTAGCTTCGACTTCCAGGGAACAACCTTCGTAAGCCGGGGCACCTCAAGGACAGAACGCCTTACTATTGCGGCTCTGTACTCGGGTGCCAACTCCATCGACAGGCATCTATACCTTCCTGCGGCCTACAAAGTCCTACGTCAGTAAAGACGTCATTACCAGGACAATATGGTCACATGGAGCAAAAAACACCGAGCAAAGAAGTCCCTTCTACTAATTCACCCAATAGGGGAGCACAGGTGTATCATAGGATGCCCTTTACATTCACAGACAACGGCCAGAGGCCAAGAGAGCGAAAGAAAAAAATCGGTCGGCTCAAGGCCAACGAATGCTGCCGTTTTTTTAAAATTCTGGTCGATTTTTCGTACAGAACGTTTTAAAATGGAAAGCTGCCAGGCCCTCCGAGAGGTCAGCAACTCAATTCCACTGATCCGGGGAGTTCATCACATTTCTCGGTGAGTGTCTCCTTTAGGTACACCGGCACGAGGGCGCAGCAGTGGAAACAGATTGGAGAAGCATTTCCCGAGCTTTGTTTTAAAATTCTCACTGTTGCAGCGCGTCTATTCTGAAAAGCTACCTAACATAGTAACTGTGATTCAAGGGTCAGTACGCCGAAGAAAGTCCTATCGACATTTAACCATGATCATCCTTAGTTCTGTATTCCAGCCCGCATCGCTGACAGCCAGACTTTTTGTATGCCCGACCATTTTATCTTCAGGTTTCTATGATACAAATTGACAGTTTAGAGATTATCACTCGGTCTCGCCTGAACATATAAACGGAACGTCGTCAAGATAAAGATATCCACCGTATGCCCCACAGCAGGATGTGATCAGGGACGGTGACTTGCGCGGGGTTTATAGTGCCAGTGGACTTGCGCTGCGTCTACCACACTCCCTCGTTCTCCCCACCTGGACCCGGTGTCAAGACAGGGTCAAGAAAACTGGAGACGGGAGAGAGCGCAGGTGGATAGCACGGTCGAACCCGCACCTTGGGGCTCCACTCCACGCCCACTGGTCCACACAACAAATAACCAGGATTTTGACCAATAAGAACATACGTTGGAGGCCGGCACGGTCGAAGCCGCATCTAGGCGTGCCGCCAACGCCCGGCTCGGATCCCACACAGTGGGAGTGCCATAAAGGCCACATAAAGAGGGAGCCGTTGCAGCCTGACTCCCAGACCACCGGCCGGCCACTCCACACCAGCAAACACAACACTGAGCCAACTGCGAGGTCCAAGTTATCCCGTCAGTTGACAACCTTCCAAGCCACAGCTTTTAGCGCGTCAGATTGTTTATAGTGAGGAAAGTGCACTGAGCCGTCGACCTCACTCTCCCTTTCCACTCCCAGCCCCAGCCACTGTCCGAGACGGTCAGCGGACTGGAGCAGGGAATGGACGCGGTGGCTAAGGTGACCTAGTGACCATGTTTGCGCGCGCCAGATACACAACCTGGCCCCTCGTACACACACACACACAGACCAGGATTTCACACAGAACGGGGGTTGAATGGTGTATCTCTCAGAGTCTCCTCAGAGCTAGTGAAGGACTTAACGGCAAGACAGAGTATCCACTCGGGTTCTGGAATGATCTGAGGGGAAGCGGACAAAAAACAACAGTTCAGATTGGAAAAGTTTAGAGATCCGGGAAGATTATTAGAAGGAGAAAATTGGCTCTCCGGAACAGGTTTAATTAACTGCTGACAATGAAAAGCCGACCCAGCTCTTTGAAACGTCAGCAGTTAAATAAACCTGTTCCGGATAGCCAATTTTCTCCTTCTAAAAAACAACAGGCCTATTCCAACAATCTTACACATCAAAGGTATTCATTGTCCTTTTTTTCGACAATTTGTGAAGCGTGTGACGGAGGTTTCCGGTTTTGTTTGTTCCCAGACGTACCGTTGTCTAAATTTTGTCAAATGCTAATCAAGAGTGTCTCATGGAGCAGCAGCTAAGAGGGTGTATGTGGAACGAAGTTCTGTCGGCTACGATGGCCTTGAAGTTGTTTACTCTAGCGGTAACGCCCACTTCTTTTACGGAGTTTAAAAAGTTATAAGCAGTCATCTGCGGTTCTCAAGGGTCACCCTTTGCAGGTCCAACGCAAAAAATACGGAAGGATCTACCGTATGACAAGTGCATTTATTCCCGCATGTACCTCTGCGAGTTTAAAGTTTTTCCTAACATCCCCCTTCCGGTCGGGGCAATTGCGATAGCGTTTAATTTTGTTTTCCGACAGTAACGTGCATTAATTAGAGAAGCGAAACCGTTGGGAAGGATGTGCTCATTTGAAGTCCCGCGGCTGCTGACTCGAGTGCGTTTCGTATTTTGTCGGCATTCCTCCACTTCATGAATTTTTTTGCTAGGTTTGCGATTCGCATGACATTTTAACTGATCATATCTCCCAAGTTATGAGCATAAAGCAAATTACTGGCATTTGTTTACTTCAAGTTAGGACTCCATGGTAAGAAGTCTGGGAGAATGCATCGGTGAATCACAGGCCTAAAATGTCCACAAGGAGTAAAGAATTTCTCCTTCAAGTCTGAAGCATCTACGTTCTTAGGATATATCTGACTCATACCAGAAATAAATTAATTCACCAAAGTCGGCATCGGATTGCGCGTGTGTTTCACTGAAATACAAAATTTTTTCCGACTTTTAACGTACCAGATAAGACATATACACTGAGACAACACGAAATTCCATTTCCAAAGAAATTAAAGAGTTACACTTTTTGAACTGGAGTGCCTACCAGAAAACACACGGGGAATGCTAGGGGACACAATGATGAAGTGACCCTTTTCAGCTGTGTCATGCAGCGGCAGATTATCGTCACGATACATGTCTGGGCTTTCAGCTACAGTAGTTGTGCAAACTCATGAAAAGTTATTTGAAATTCAAAAGTGGGTTTTCGACTCGAAAATATTACTTAAGTTGAGTGGCACAATTAATCACCGTGCAGCATAATTCCAAAATATTCCAGCTACCTTGGAATGCTGGCTTTTGAGCAAATTCCTTTCCAGCTGTCTGCAAAAAGTAGATTATGTAAAAAAGACTACCTAGGTAGATGGACAATGTTCATTGATTTTGGGCGCCCTTATAAATCTAAGTATATTTTACTGAAAACACCATTAAAACATTCTTTACTTCAAGTATTTGGTAGATTACATTACATTACTGAAAAATAGGTATTACGTGGTTTCCAAAAACTTTCCTAATCTCCGAATGATTTTGACTCCGACTTTTCGTTACAGTTAGATCTGGGGTTCAGAAACTACAAGCTGTACATTTTTCGTGTACGGAAAATCATACATTTCTACACACTCTTAAGAGGAGACTGTTTAGAGTTCATAAAATGTAGGAGTGGATTTGATTCATTTTGTAAATTTTACAAGCAACGTTAGCTAATTCAGATAAACGATGTTTTGTGAACGGGAATTTTACTATTCCAAAAATTCTCATAATTGGAAACACTTTTAAAATAAAATTATACTTATGCTTTGAGTATACAAATTTAAAAACGACGCCAATGTCTTTTTAATTAAGTAAAATAATGAATATGTTTATACTTAATTTTCATTTAATATATTTGAATTTATAGAGGAACCTAAAATCATATTAACGAATTCACACAACTTTTGCGGTCGTTTTACAGAGTATAGTTTTTGTGGGCGGCCTGAATGTAGCGTTTTCAAAAGCCGGCATCTTAAATTTGCTGAAATTTCTTTATAATTATATCGCACGTTAACGAATTTTATAACCCTATTTAAGTAATCTTTTTGAGTTGAAAACGGATTTCAAAGTTTCGGTTAAAATTTAATGAGTTAGCACATCTCCTGTAGTATCTGTGCTGTCAAGTATTGTTTATTGTTCTGGCTCAGTATATACTTCTTGCTGCCTGTCAGCAGTTTTTCGATATCACGCGGTTATCTCGCAGTGGCTGATTAATTTTCGCGCAAATATTCATATTAAAATTCAATCTCAGCTCATAAATCTCAAATAAACTAAATTCCTTCAGGTTTGCAATTAATTTCTATAGTCAACGGCAAACACCTTGCTGCTGAGACGAAGTGGGATTTAGCTCAGTGGTTAATAGCCTAACTGTAAGCCAGATTATTAGACAATATAACTGGCAAATGATACGCTGGCATAATTGTTGTATGAAAGTACTCTTTTAAAATACGCCGTAAGCATTAAGAGACAACTGCCTTAAAATATACAGATAATGGCAACAAATGGGACTGAGATCATTAGGTGATCTGTTGTTAGTTTTCTTCAAAGGCAGTAATGCAAAATAATTTACTTTGGGAGCAGGAGAGGAGGGGGTTATTTAAAAATATGCGCCATAGAGATCTCGTTAAGTAGCTTATCGCATAAACAAGAAAAAGCTGGTTTTCTACCAGGGTTAAGGCGGCGAGACGTATTACCAACGAGTCCTCGGGGCTTGAAGCATTCTAGCGATGGTAATTCATGGTCATGCTTGGAATATGTTTATGCTATTAAGCAACTCCGAATGTTTTTTTTACATAATTGTGTAAGTCTCCTCCAGTCTCCACTAATGATTTGGCCGATTAAGTAAAAAGTGGTCCTTAAGATTAAATGCATACATTTGCAGACCTCATTTGCTGTTAAGTTTTCAGTTCACGTCTTTTTAAATGAAAGGTCAGAATTAAGTTTCAAGATCAGGCTTTTTAACTAAAAAGATCGCAAACCATAATAATCAATGGGAGAAAACTACTACAGTATCCACTGGGAAGCTCTAAAATTTTCCTGAAATGACCAGACGGGAAAGGAATGTTGCGGAATTTCTACATTGGAGGATAACCATGTTTATGAGCTAAAAGAACATCTTCAACGGGTATTAACGGTGCCAAAAGCAAATTCCGCTAGAACGAAATACACCTATACCGACTATTTGAAAAATGTAAGATGTTCAGAGATTCGTCTTCATACTCTGCCTATGATCATAAAACAGAGAAAGCTGCTCATATATTTTGCGTTGCTGCGAGTTATTTTGCATTTCTGTTTTGCAAATGATTTAAAGGGTAAGTTTAAAAACAGAAAAGATTAAAAGGAAATTGCGCTAGCGCATTCCTAACCAGTGCGTATTTTCGCCTACCATTTTGTGGCTACAATGATGCTCCATTAGACTACCATTTGATTCATGTATTGACATGAGACAATGCTTTTGTTTGACGGCGGATGTTAAAATTCAGAAGGCATATCAATCGCGTCTGCAATTGCAGCTACTGAAAAATGGACTAAAAATTTATGTTCGACGAAAGCCTCTCTGAGTTAAGAAACTATTTTGCTCTGAGAGTGGGCGGTCTTATGATTCGCAAAAGTTGGACAAGTCTTTCGACTGTACAATACGATAACTGCCCGCAAACAGTTTGTAAGGAGGATTGTAGTGGTAGGTAGAACAGTAGCACATCCTCTGGTTGCCTAACAACAAGATTAAATTAAAAAAATCACCCGACCCAATGAGACATTTTGCGTTTTCGGAATGCTCCGAGGTCACACGTGATGCCTTTTACATCATATACCGTTATTTTGATCATATGCATACATTTAGTGACTGATTTCGTAAAATGTTGGCCAAAATACTGAAATGCCTATTTGATTAGGAAGGATTACTTAAGCAAGGGTTGTAAGGATGACTACCCTGCAGCATAATGGCGTAATCTGTCAGACACGCCAGGGTGTTGCCATTTTTATGCCTGCTTTCAACAAAATATATTCAACTTTATAAAAGCATCGAAAATTAGTATAAAAACCCTGTTAATTAGGCACACATAAATGTAATGGTTTAAATTGTGATTTCATGGAAATTGGTGAATGAGATCGATTTTTAACGGTTTTCGTCGGGTGCGAACACGCATTCGAGTAGCACTCGGTGTATAGAAGTTGCTACTGGTCATAATTGTAGTCAATAAAGGTCGAAGCTCGATATTATGGATTCTTCTTGAAGACCGTCTGCTCTCAAACCGTCCAGTTGTCTGGGCCTTATTTGAACCCTACGTACCCCTACCCTTATACGACATCGACAAGACATACACACATCTAAACGACATTCCTTCTCTGCCACTGGCGTTTGAAATAGATCACAATCCCTTACACCTGACTGGCAAGTCCCGAAACACTGAACTCCCCTGCACGAATCACCCCTACAGACGATATTTGTTTCATCTCTGACTGCTATACCACAGGGTGCACTATATGTCATATCTCATGAAATTTTAGCCGAAGTCCTGAGGTGTGCCTTTAATGGGAAATGTTTACCTAGGTCTGGTCATAAGACTATCACGAAGCATAATCAAAAGGCATTTGTATCATGTAGGGATTTCGGCATTTGAAAAAGCTCTTTTCAGGCCGCTTGAAAACTATACTCGGTAAAGAAAGATCACATGTGAAGAAACATATCTGAAGCTAGTATTGTTAGCAAGTCCAGTTAAAATGAAAAATTGGACGCAAACGCTAATCTCTTCTGAAGTTGAATCGGGGAGGGCCATTTCAGAAGTAAAGCTTCAAAGCAAGGGTAAATGTGCTAATTAATGAAATGTTTGCTGAGATTTTAAAAATTCACTTTCCAATAAAAGGATTATTTAAGTACGGTTTTAATATTAATTGCCGTGCAGCGCATTTCCAAGATATTTTAGTTTTTGAGAGAATTTCTTTAGGGCTGCCTGCAAAAAGCTGCAGTCTGTAGAAGATGCCAACGTGAGTAGTGGGAATTGTTCTTATCAATTTTCGATGCCCATATGAATTTAAATTCATTTCACAAAAACGTAGACGGAAATATATATACTTTGTTCATTTAGGTGAAAATTACGCTTCGAACAAAGATATGTTTGTTTTTAGAACATTTACAATTCCTGAATAATTTTAAACTGGACTTGCTGCTACACTTTCATTATCAGTTCCCCAACGATAACTGTATATTTTCCGCGTGCGTAAACGTATACATTTCTATTCGCTGTTAAGAGGATACCGTATGTTGTTTCTAAAGTTTAACAGTGGATTTGAGCCATATTGTAAAATTTACAAGCAACAGTAGTGAGTGCAAAAACAGGATGGTTCACAAACACGCCTCCCACTGTCTTAAATAGTCTCATAATTAAATGCCTTTTAAAAAGATTTATGCCCTGCAATTAAGAGCTAAATTTAGAGAAGACACAATATTACTTCAAAAGGGTAGAAGATTAAATATTTTTGTCCATTTATTTTATCAAATACATCAAGTGTGCTAACTCATGCAATGTCAACCAAAATCCTGAAACGCCTTTTCGTTCCGAGATGATTACTTAAGTAGGAATTCAAAACTTATCATCTTGCTGCATAGTTCTGTAATAATTCGTTTATCTCGGGGTGCTGGCTTTCGAACTAACAACTGTCTGACCGCATGTTAGGCCACACTCTGTAAAAAACGACTACTTATGTAGCATGAATTTTTTCCATTAACTGTCGTTGCTTTTTAAAAATCAATTACATTTCATAAATAAAATCCCAAAAATATTTATTTACTTCTTCGCTTAATACTTTGCTAAAACGAGGGGTATAATTTGGTTCTTAAACACTTATCGGATTGTCAACTAATTTTAAACACGATCTGGCATTACACTTGCATTCAGGGTTCTCAAACTACAAACCATATATTTTCGGCGTACGAAATACCATGCACTCCTCTACGGTATTCAAAAAAGGCCATATGGGGTTCATAAATTTTGGCAGTGAATTTGAGCCAAAGTGTTAACTCTACAAGCCACACTTGTAAATGCAGAGACATGACGTTTTATGAACGGCCATCTCACGATATTAACAAATCTCACAATAAGAAACTTTTTTAAAAACGATTCGCACCCATTCTTTGGGTATAAAATTGGAAGAAGACGCAATTTTATACGCAATGAGCAAAAGAATGAATATTTATATCAATATTTTCCATAGAAAATATAATTGCATTTTAAGGGCATCGAAGATCAATGAGCGAATAGTGTGCTACAGAAGTAGTCAATTTTTACAGAGTTTGACTTTTGCATGTAGCCGGAAAGACGCACGTGCGACAGACAACACGCCGGGGTAACTGAATTATTATAGACATGGGCTGTATGATAGTAGATTTTAAAACCCTACTTATGTAATCTTCTAGAAGCGATAAAACAATTCGAGATTTCGGACAACATTTCATGAACTCGTACGGTTAATATATTTCATACAATAGATGGAAATTGACTAGACATCGTATGTTTGAAGCAGGTGAGAGAAATATTGCTGTCGCATATTGCGGAAGCATATCTGGTGTAACAGCTCATCGAATACGGCACCTGAATGGGCTCTAATTGAACTCAATTTGGCGACCATTTGTAAGTCAGTTTTTACATGTATAGCCAACGGAATTTAACTTTCTTATTAGATTTTATGAGAGCAACTGCACACAAGTATGGCTAGAGAATTAATAAGCCATGGTGCACCGTTTGCCAACAGAATCCGCCTTGGGATATCATGGAACGACAACTGAGCCAAAGCAAACCAAAACGCACTGATTGGTTCTTACAGCAGGCGTTATGAGGTGAGTAGCAACATGATATAAGAAGGTTAAGCTAGTCTTTCCGAAGAAGTAAATAAGTCGTTACGTACACATTCGACAGCAGACATCGTTTGGAGATGTCATAGAAGCCGAGCGGTTGTGCCTCAGCTGAAGAAATGTAAGCCAAAACACAGCCGAAGATCCTTACAGCACGCGTTGAATGGTAAGCTGCGACAAGAGAGAAGAATGCATAGACATCCTCCGGAAAGAAACGGACTACGGGGAGGACGGATCGAAAGACATAGGTGGCCTCATGCCATATAACGTATTAATAAAAAGGATCGCACTGGAACGACTCGGTCCACGTGGTTATATCAGCGTACTTGCCAAAACCCAAGGGCAGCTTCCTGCAACAATGCGTTGCTAAAGTAAACAAGGCTTACCGAAGTAAGTTGCGTAATTAGTTGCACACATTAGGCCTAGTGGGTTTACACAACCTATCCTTACCATTTCTGACCCGCGCTGGATTTCGGCAGCCGTCTGGGAGGACTAAACAGCCTTACCTAGGGATGGCTATGCCAACACCCTTTGGGCAGCATGGGGTTTGAAAATGTGCCACCCCCATCTTCATCTCTCTGTTTAATCTTCACTTGCCCAATCTGGCAGCCTGGGATTTGCGTTTTCTTTTAGACAATCAAAGGTTATGTCGTCCGGACTGTTTCATTCGCCTACAAACTGGACTGTTAGTAATTGGACATTATGGATCTCAGTGAGACCCGTTTAGAGTCAACAGGAGTAGCTAAGAGCTGGACGCTCAGGGGCAGAGCGATGTGAAGCCACGGCCGCCCTTGCCTTCGTGAGACGGCTGTCTTTTGTTTGTCATGAACATTGGACTGTGACTGCGCGCGAACAAGTTTGGTATCGTCATCGGCGTCTAGGACCCACTCCGACAACGTAAAGAACAAGTTCCACAAAGACCCGTACGTCATCCTTGCAACTAAACCGAAGATAGACGAAGAGATTATCCCAGATGACCGCAATGCCTGCTCCGGTACAGACAGTACTGCCGTGGGGGATTGCTTGTTGGCCCTGGAATCAGAAGCTGCGACATCAGCGGTCTTCTTATCTCGGAGGCCTGTGGAGAACCTAACCATCTACTGGCCAACGACTTCCGTTTGACGATGTAAAAGAAAGGCGATGGGGATGCGCCCTTCTTTGCACTGATGTCATCTCCTGCGCTGCTTGTTTGCCTGGAGGCATAACCAGCGTGACTCTCTCATGACTAAGGTGATTTACGTAGATGGCTGTTGGACTGATCAGTACGTTGGTATATTTAAAGTTAAACTCCAAGTACAATTGCGGGTGCAACCGCAAGGTTAATCAACATTGAACAAAGGGAATATTATACTGATCTGGTTGAATGCTAATTGAATTCCACGATACAAAAAATGCAAACCGAATGGGGAGTGGACGCATACCAATGTGGTAACCCACTAGAGGGGAATGCGAGAGACTGTCAAGGTTTGATGGTTGTGCTCACTCGTCCACTAGGATCGGCTTGATGACTTTGGTTAAGAAACCCACACAATGCTCTTCGAGAAACCGTCGACACGTGAGCTACGACATCGACAACAGCAACGCAAAGAAATCCGCATACTTTCGATGCCATTGGCTGCCACAGGAGAAGTTTGACATGAGGTAATACGACTGGCTCACTGGCAGTGCTGAAAAAGCTCAAGTATATGCTCATTAACATGATATGAAGGATATATGCGGTGCAATCAAAGCGGTCTGCGGTCCACCGGCCAAGAGGAGTACTTCACTGCCGAGCTAAGATGGGACAACCTTCCTGAGGCAGAAGCCGCGAATCCAGGTAATTTGGGCCGCGCACTTTCAGGGTCCTCTCAATTGCCCGTCGACACAGTACAGAGAAGCCTTCGGCTGACTTCTTCATGTGAACAATGACAACGACTTCGGTCGTCCGCAGTCCCATCTGGGGAAAGTCGGGATAGTGCAACAGCTGTCCAGAGAAAAAACGCCGAGAAAAAACTTAATTCTCGGCGAAATCTACAAGTGTGAAGATCACAACTCATGTAAATATTTACTTCGTCATCCCAGGAGACGAGGTGCAACATGTCGCAAGACTTCAAGAATGTCACCGCCGTGCAACTCTGCAAACGCAAGGGAAACTGACAACTATGTGATGACAACAGACACATCTCCCCTCTTAACATCATATGGACTTGGCCTCTGGGTCAGACACTTCTTCCTGGAAGGCAGCGCGGATTCCAGAAAACAGAGCGAAGCCTCAGATATAGTGCTTGTAACCGTCTAATTGCAAGACAAAAAAGCACCAGAAAATAGAAATCATTTATCGCACTACCTTTGGAGGTCTGAAGACAGCCTTCGACACGGTAAACAGCCACGAACCCTGGAAAATCAAACGAAAAACCAGATGCCCTAAGTGATGTACGCAAGTGTTAAGAAAACATCTGGATGAGAACAGGGTGGTCTCGTAAACATTGTTCGTGACGAATAGCTTGCAGCTTGTTTGCCTGGAGGCATAACCAGCGTGACTCTCTCATGACTAAGGTGATTTACGTAGATGACTGTTGGACTGATCAGTACCTTGGTATATTTAAGGTTAAACTCCAAGTACAATTGCGGGTGCAACCGCAAGGTTAATCAACATTGAACAAACGGAATATTATACTGATCTGGTTGAATGCTAATTGAATTCCACGATACAAAAAATGCAAACCGAATGGGGAGTGGACGCTTGCAGCTGAACCGCGTAATTTATTCCACACTCTTCACTTGGATGTTTTACTATACGCTGATCGACACCTACCGTGAGAGTTGATCGACGTCAACAGCCGAGCTGTCAAAAGAATGTTCAACATCAGCTGTCTGAATGCATGTTTTAGAGTATTCAAAATCAAATTTCACGATCTATTGTTTGCCTGTTAATTTCCGTTTATCGGAAGAAGACATATGCCGGAGTGTGGACTCCTCCGTCCCCGACGACTTCGTCTTCGGACTGGCCGTCAGCATGGGAAATAAAATAGTTCTGCACCAATCAGCGCTAGATGCTGACTCCACGGAACCCATCGCGAAATGCTGACGGGGAAGAGGCGAGCAAGGATCCCAGACACTGAGCTCCCTAAAAGAACCAATGTGGTGTCATCGCTGCCGACTTGCCTCTCACCACTCAGCACCTACACTGCCATTACTGACAGCCCGACTGACGTGGACATCCACCGTGTGCAGTGTGAGAGCAGGCATGGTGGTTTATAGGGAGAGTCGACTTACGCTGCATCTACCACACACATTCCTCCTTCTCATTTGGGCCCGGTTTCAAGACATAGTTTAGAGGGCAGAAGGCATGAGAGAGCGCAGAGCCACAACAAACACTTGACTTAGATTTTAATCAACAGTAGCACAACAACGGATGAGAAAGATCAGAATATCTGGGGTCTTCAATGCCAATGGCTACCCGCGCAACTAAGTTAATCGACACATACGCAAAAAGAGTGAAAGACCAAACCGCACGCACCCTAAATTTAGTTAGGGTTTCTGTATGTCAAGAATGTTTCGGAAGCTGTATGACGCCTTCTCGCACCACTTGGGGCTGGCATTGCATACAGACCGGAGACAAACATCCGGCGTCAGGTAATGAAACCGAAAGACCCGCTGACACGGCAAGAAACATCTGGGGTCGTTCATCGGATCAAGTGCATTTGCGGACGAAACAACTCCGTCAGGTAAACCAAATGACGGCTCCGAACGCAAATGACTGAACAGGCTGCAGCAGTGCAGAGAAATGAGGCCAGCTCTCAAGTTGCGGTTCATTCGACGAGGTGAAGCTAGACATTCAAATTCGACGCAGCTGGAATTCTTGCTCAAAGTGATAATCGCATAAGCCGCGAACTGATTTAGTCATGGTTCACCGGTCGTCAGTTTATTTCTTAGTGCATCAACTGCTTCCTTCCATATTCAGTGCTAAGACTTTGACTAGGCGGAGAAATTAACCACGCGGGAGCGCACAGCTGAAAACTGTTCCCAGTGCCAGAGTCGATGGGTCAGATTGTCGAGTGACCATCACAACAGCATCCAGCACCCATGAAGAAATTGCAGCGATTAACGACGCGAATGTCGGCCATCGAACGGCCATCACTCCAGGTGCAATAATGCCTGATTTAGAGGGGGAGCCATGAATTTTCATATGTTTGCGATAACATGGCGGCTGAATAATATAAATGCTGCAGCGCCTTGTGCATGAACAACCAGTATCTGCTATTGACTCTGGTGATGGGTAGGAGCAGGAATCTGAAACGACAGGCGAGTGAAGCTCTTGTCCTAGCAATCATGTCTTATGCTTCACAATCGCCGGGGGTTCGCACAACAGGTGGGCGACACGTTTATGAGTGCCAGGGGCCACGCTAGAAAGTAACCGTTGCAATTTGACTCTCAGCTTGTCAGTCCGCCACTCCACACAACTGGGCCGACTGTGTGGACCGAGTTGAGGCGCCAGTCGGCAACCTTCCAAGCGGCGACGCTTTCGGCACCGTGGTGGACCACCAACATTAGCAACACCAATGTCGAAACCCCTACCAACCGGTAAATCGTTGCCACCGCCGTCTTCCCCGCCATCAACGTGGACTGAATGCCAACCTGACACCATCGGACATCGGCCTGGTCGGTCAACTGCGAAACCATCGCACAGAGCCCAGCGACGTAATCCGGTGGTGTTTCAAACACGCTAGGGCGTTGGCCCTTGAATGCCCTTGTTTTCGGCCGCCGCAAAATTGCACTCCGTACAAAATGACTATTTATTTAGTATGAACTTTTTCTGTCGATTTCCGGCGACCTTGAAAATATAAATATATTGTACGGAAAAGGTCATTGAAAACATTATTTTCCGGGCGTAGTTGATAGCCAACTATGTCTTCTTCAAAAGTAGTGTTTAAGATAGGGACATCTGTTGGGTTTAAAAGTTTTCAATTCCCGAATAATTTTGAACTCCCCATGCAATTATTCACCGTTATAACAACAGAAATATTAGTTAAATGCCGAGTCTTAAAAGGCCGGTTCGAAAGAATCTACTCCAAGTTCGCGCATTGATTTTCTTAAGAATTAAACATAACATATGCTTCTTTGGGCAATAAGAAAACACCGTATGGGGATAATAAAATGTCGCAACTGATGTAGAAATGTTGTATATTCATTGAGCAGCATCATTAAACAGACAGATACGATGCTATTCGAATGGATATTGTGGGGACGTAAACAATCGCTGAATTGAAATTTCTTAAAAACTCAGGCATACCTTTTCCCTGAGCATAAAATGTAAAGAAAGCGCAGTGAGTATATGAAAAGTGTTTTGGACAAATGATGATATTGAAAATTGACAGAGAATGTACCTACTGTTTAAGTAGTCTTTTTTGCCGATTACGCCTTTTGCTGGCAGCTGAAAAGAGTAAATTCGAAAACCAACAATCTGCCGTCTTCGAAATATTAATGTGTCATGTCGCAAGACAATCAATACATGAACCCTCTTATGTAATCTTTCCTAACTGAAAACTCATTTCGGATTTCGGTAACAATCGGGAGATGGCACGCAAAAAATCCGTTACCTAGAAATAATACCTTTAACAGTAATCTCAAACGCCTTCAGGCTATATTAGCAGTTGCAGGCCAACTTTCACGCACTACTTGGACTTTCCCTGACGGCCTAACGTGAGATGGCCGAACGAACATCGCAGGAGGTTACATGGACAATGGTCGCTGTCACCCAACCTTCCCCATCCTTACACACGTACACCTGAATATACGGCATACATTCGTATAATGGCAGTTTATAACAAAACAAAATCACTTTTGAATAGGATAAGTCTGCACAGCATGGGACAGGAACAGTTCCTAGGCATCTGTTAAAGACATGGCTTTGAGGCCAAACCAAAGACGATACTGTATTTCGTCTATGTGAGCCCACACAGCTCGACCACAACAGGGACTCTCTCTCGTGGACTTTCCTTTTCAGTCTACTCCAGTACGCCTCAGTGTCTTTGAAGTTCTTTGAGTAGTTAACAGAGAAATGTAGATAACCTTCTGAGGGAAGACGATTATACGCCTTCCACTCGTCCGTTACCACTATACTGCCTTTGGCGACCCATTTTGTAATAACGGAACGGAAAGCGGGCCAACTTCGATCATTCACCTATTCGAATAAGGCTTTCTGTCGGCTAGTATCGTGCATCCTGACCAGCCACCAGCCATAAAACCCCTATTACCACCTGTCCCGTAAGACAGGATGCTTTGGTTAGGCGGATTTTTTGGGTGCCGTCTACCGATTGTTACGCGGATTTCTAATAAGAGTTTCGTGAGATCGTTCACTGACTGTACCTCAGTGGACTTTTTCCTCTGATTAAGTGAACAGTTACAACGTGGATTAAAAAAAGACTGCTCTGGACAAATTTAAATGGTTCTTCATGAGTTTTGAAAAGACGATCTCGCATGCTTTTTTGCCAAACTTTGAAGTAGTCGGCATCCCCGACGGCCAAACTCAGCCTTTAGATTAATTTGTCCTCCAAAGGGCTATAAACTACGTCCAATCGCAATTCCGAACTCGCCGCTACATAGAGCCGTCAGCTGAATTGTTCACTAAACTTCCAGATCCCAAACCACAAGTCTGTCCTCTTTTACTAGAGGGCGAATGCTTCTGTTAGTGGCTGCTCAACTAATTAAAAAGTCAAATCGGCAAACAAATGCGTTTAGTAGTTCGTCGTCACGGGAGGACAATTACATGTAGAATGAAAATATGAGACTTGGACGGGGTTTATAAACGTTACAGGAGTCAGTCACATTTCTCGTCCCCACGCTTCGCGCAAGGCGAGGTTACCGCGCCGAATGGGCTACGCAGCAGATACGCTGGACCAACACGGGGCCACATCGGATTCTGTCAAGCGTCTCTGAATGAGCACCATAACACCGGGATGTGGCGGTAGGCCCAGTTGCCGGTCCACGCCACGCCAAGTGATACACCTGGAGCGCTCTGCTCCATTTTTCGTATTGGATAAATCCTGATCAAGGGTTTGTTGTGGACCAGGCAGTGCAGTGGTGCGGTTTGGTGCGATTGCAGCCCTGCCAGGCATTCACACACTCTCTCGGTCTCCTGGACTATGTCTTGAGATCGGATTCAGGTGGGGAGGAGGAGAGAGTGTGGTAGATGTCGAGCAAGTCTGCTCTAACTATAGAAGAATTCACGCGCAAGTCACCGTGCCTGCTCTCACCTTGCTATGGAGCACACGAAGGACATCGTCGGGCACTAACTGTCAGGGCGGGGGGGTGAACATAAGGCGTCGGCAATTTCTGTAGGTCAAACACGCGGACTGAGGAGTTTGGGCGAGTTGCGATCACCAGGGGAAGAAATAATCGAGTCTGGGACCCGCATCCACGCCGAGTTCCAACGCACTCTTACACACATCCGACCGCGTCGACTCACGTTGACGAACCACAAACCCATCTCGACTGCACTCTTCCCCTGCTCCTTGACCTCGGGACTAAGTCATGCTTCCTGCCTGCTGTTTTGAAAGTCCTGGCAATCTACAACATCCTTCCCTCGCTGTTGGTTATATCTGTGCTTCTTTGAGTGCATGCTGTTTAGCTGTGACGTGTATTGTTACAAATAGAGGCAAAAAGGCGAATTTCAGAAAGCCATGGGCGGCAAGTATATGCGATTGTTGGAAAAAATTACTCGCCTGACTTTTGAGGTTCCCACCCGAGCCCGACGTTTCGACCGGCGTTGCCGACGGTGTCTACTGCGGTGTTCCACAGCCAGGTAAAAGCAGGGACGGGGACAAGTTCGTGAGTAGTTAGTACAACACTTACCGCACTCACTCCTGCTCCACCACCTGGATCCGGTTGCAAGACAGAGTCAAGAAGACCAGCGGCGGGGAACAGCGCAGGTTGATAGCATTGTCGAGCCCGCACCTTGGCGCTCCACTCCACATCCTCTGGCCAACACAGCAAATGATCAGGATTTTGACCAAAAAAAACATAAATAGGGAGCGTTGCCCCGGTTCCAATGTGTGCGGCGTCAGCCAGAAACTGGGTCTGCCACCGCACCCCGGAATGTTGGCATTTGTTATGGTGAGCATTCCAATAGCGTACGCCAGAATACGATATGGCTCCCGTGTTGGTCTAGCAAATTAACCATGTAACCCGTTTGGGGGCACGAAGCGTTTGGGGAATACTCCCCCGAATCTAACAACAGAGACAGTCGCCAATAAAAGTACAAGGGCACAGGATGTTCAGTCATTTTTGAGTGCAGTTGCTATGAGACCACATATAGACCATAATTACCGGCTGCCGTATTTACCGCAGGAGTACAGGGAATGTGCGTTTGCCAACTCCGACCTCTTTCTCATTTGAGGGTGGGACGATAAAGAAAGTAAACGCTGAAGCTTGCGGAATCTGTTGCGCTCATCATATTGCTATGCGACCATAACCTTAAAATACGTGTCTTGGGACTCTCCACACTAAGTTAGGGAATAAACTCAAAAGACAATTCAAAAGTCAAAGACCGAACAATCACAGTACTTATACAACCTGGACCGGATGGGCAGTGTGGTAGTTCTCCTGATTAGCCAACCATTTGCCGCTAGTTAATACTGTTTAAAATCATCCAAGCCCGCGTTTCCGCTCGATTTCCGCGATTTGATCTCGGTGTTGAAGCAGAATTATACCTGAGTGCAATAACGCGAGGGTTGAAAAAATCAGCTTACTTTAGTCGTAAAGTAGGAAGTGAGATCTAGACTCTGGAAAGGAAGGCATCAGCTGATTGGGTTGCAGAACCTGTCATCGCCGCTGCGTATAAAAGCTCACGTACATCAGTATTACTTTCGCTGTCATTTCTTACGGCCTGCAAAGACTCTAGATGAAGTCCTTAGGCGAAACGACATGACCATGTCTCATAACCTGATAGATGGACGCATCCCGATCTCAAACGAAAGGACAGCTGGCCCATGGTTTAATGAAAATGCGTTGGAGTGCTTAACGCCCAATGCCCAAGGATCCTTGTAATGTAGACGTGGCTGATGCCGGCTCTTTTGTCCTTTAATTTAGCATAGCTGTGAAAAACTAGCGACCTCGGTGGGATTTCACCCAAGGCACCAGGATGAAGGCTTGTATACAGCCAACCCTGTAACCAACTGAGCTTCGAGGCCCCCTCCGGAGCTGTGAGTTTAATCACATTAAAATAATTTACCTACCCAGCTCATTGCAATGTATGAGATACACCAAATCTGATACAGTAGACCCACTGTTGATGCAGAATTTTCAGAGGAATCGGTTGAACATTCACCAGATGAGCATCAGGATGATGTAATTAGTAGGTTTTTGGCCGATTTCAAATAATCTATCGGCAGTTACTTCCTACTTATGAATGTGAAAACAGACATTCCAAGAATCATAATTTGAAAAATATAAGTTAATAGAGTCAGCGTGGCAAACATCTAATAAAGTCTAATTCCTGCCTGGGTAATGGTAAATTCCATATGTTGCAGTAGGATGGACGGGTAACTTGACTCAAATGTGATCAAAGCCATGGCTGCCGATAGGTAGTGTGTTGCTCGTACTCAAGCCTTGCCATTGCCGTAATGGGTTAAAACCCTACCGAGGTCGTCTAGTTTTTTACAGTAAAGTCAAAATATATTGTTCAAAATCTGTCAAAACATCTCCTTTTCTCATCGATCTAGACAACAGTAAATTCCTATAACCACCACCCAGCGTGCGCGTCCTTAGATAAAGCTGAGATACAGTCGATGTGATGTGCTGAGCACTGCGATTAGTCGGTCAGTTCCATGAAGCTCGCTTACAACATCTGGAGACTTTATAGATCTCCTCTCTGATTTGATTTTAAACAATGAAAAATCAAAAAGACCTTAACGAAGAAACTTTTGGGGCCAGTTATAGAAGAAATCGTTGATGCAAAATACCAGGACCCAATGATTTTTATTTGTTCATAAAACGATTAAGAGTTTGCCAATAAAAGGAAGAATCAATATTTGGAAGCCGGGGTTTGTTCATCATTCTGTAAAGGTTAAATGTATTATTACAGATTTTTACGCTGGAGTGTTGTGAAAAATCGATCTGGTTGTATTTCAGACTTAACATTTCTACGCTAATCGACCAGTACAGGGCAGTTAGGGGACGCACAATGCTAACAACTTTTAAATAAAGAAAAATGATCAAGTGCAAAATCTGCCAGTATGCGCGATGTGGAGATTACTATACGACTATATACTATACTATACTATATACTATACTATATATACTATACTATACGGTAATGTTATTCTGCCTACGACCCAGTAAGCTAAAAGAACGAAATGTGAGGCTTTAGCGACGATACGCATGCAGATATAGAGGAGTTCAAAGTCGGTTAGTGTAATTATTCCACCACCATTAGCGCCATCGTCGTCTACGTCGTTGTCATCATCATCATCATCATCATCATCATCATCATCATCATCATCATCATCATCATCATCATCATCATCATCATCATCATCATCATCATCATCATCATCATCATCATCATCATCATCATCATCATCATCAGCAGCAGCAGCAGCAGCAGCAGCATTATCATTATCGCCATCGTCACCATCCAAAACACCATCACCATCATCAACTGGTTTGTGCAGTTAAATACGCCAAGGTGGGACATCCAAGTACAAAAATTGGACAGAGCCAATCGTGCAGATGAAACATGGAGTGGAGTTTTGCTTGGAATTGCCAAGCAAGATAGGTTGGATGTGATCTAGTCCAAAGATTAAAGGAGTGGGATTCGCTGTCACTAAGTGTGTTTGTGTTTCCTATCTAATGCTACGTGACAGAATTCCGGCAGGGATATGCGTGGATCATTTTAGTCGAAGGTTGTTGGAGGGTTTGAATGAACGCCTTCTGGCAGCGTAAAATTGTGTTAACTAGCCATATGGCCACTGCCTTTGCTGTCGCCACTATCCGCTGGGACAAGCATCAGAAACGTCTTGCCGACATATCGTGGATTACACAAAAGTATGGTTGACGTTTACTCGGTCGCAGCTGTCAACCATTTGGAAATGACTGCGCTATAGATCGACTTTGTAATGTTTTGATTTAGATAATTGGGAAACTGCCTTCACGTCCTCTTAGTGATCCGAACTGTGTAACGCACTCCATCAGAACAAATTTTTGTGCTAATGCACATCTTAACAACCTAAAAGATAAACTATCTGGCGGATGGCGCAGAGCACTTAAGAGAGCCTTGTTTTCAACCTTGGGTACTGGGTACGTGTAAAAGCGGAGTTCAGGGGACGGAGCAGGAATCCGTTAGGCGCGTCATATTGAAAGTAGTTCTTTTGTTAACCGCCGACGCTCTCGAATTTGACAGACGTTTATAGATATATTTCGCAACAAACGTTTCAGGGAAACCATATCCATACGCTGCACGGTTGAAGGACGATTTCGTTCTCAAGCTTGGCCGCAGGGCGTATTATCTCATCACGTGATTACTAAATTCCACAGACGGAACAGAAGATAACCCATCAGGTGAAATATCGCCGATCGACCGACGCATGACGAGAGACTATGAAACTGCCTTGGCCTGATAACATGGCTTTCCCAAGGTGCACAAATGAGGCATTCACATATAACCCATCGTATCGCTTAATGTCAGACAGGCGAAATGACTGTTTCGGCGCCTCAAAATGTCTGCTGCTGATCCAGTCACCAAAGTGGGTTTTCCAGCAAAACTAATTGATGAAACTCAAAATGATAAATCCCCCATCAAACAATAACATGGCATTTTTGAGGTCACGCCAATCTTTATATTTCCCCCGGAGATCTGTCGGTCAAGATCAGTAAAAAACTTCTGCAAAGTATCTTAGCCTCCAGCTTTAGAAGTCCTGGCCTAAAGATGCTCGACAATTTCGGTGAGTTAGTGAAGTGCCTGCCAATGGGTTATGGGATTTTTGAACGCGCAGTTCAGGCAGTCCTAAAACGTTTGGAATTGCAGGTTTTCTGACGTCAGAAATGCAATTTCTGGCTTCAATGCATGAGGAGCATCTTCGGCGCCATCGAATGGAATCGAGTGCTTAAATTCAAAGATTATTTCGACGTCATTTTCCTGCATACAAAATTGAGCATTAATGTCATTGTCTGCCGCAAAAAACCAAAAGATTTGGGTACGTAGATGGTTGCGCTCGAAGTACTGGGGCAACTTCAACAAACATCCAAACCAGTCACACACGCACCTGAGGGTCGATGTGGGGAATCGGAGGATAAGATTTCTGAATAGCAATATCCTTGCTGAGTGTTTAGAATATATGCCTGCCATTGTACCTTCGTCCACCGTTTCATAAGGAAACAAGATGAAAGAACAAACTGCACCGAGCCCACATTCGAGCGAGAGACCCCTACGTATTATGAAAGGATCTCAGAAACCGTCGACCATTTTCTCACATTATTTGACATTGGAGTTGCACACAGACCAGACTTAAGTACTAGACACCAAGAAATCGCACTAAAGACCAGCTGCCACAACCGGAAACGTCTGAAGTGGTTTAACGAATGTGACGCTTTTGCGGAGAAAACAAATGCCTCGGAGAAACAGGAAGTCTAATTCAAAAGTGGATGGCCGAAAACGCAGCGGAAGTGGCGAGAAATGCGACTACGTCTCAGCTTCCACCACAACTGACGGGAGAAGTCTGGGACTGCCTTTAGAGGCGACAAGTTTGAGAGATACCTGACAGTTCGGACGTCGTGCCAGACGATGTCCACCGCGCGCTCCACAGCGAGGTGAAGCAAATGCGGTGACTCTCCTTCTCTTCGCCTCAGTCCGGTGTCAAAGGAGGCGAGGAAGGGCGCAGGTGGCTGGCACAGCCGGAGCCGCAGCTAGGCGTACCACAACACCTGTGTTCCACAACAGACGCCTGATCAAGATTTAACCGTAACAGCGATACCAAAACGGATCAGAGAGAGGAGGATGACTGAGCAGCCACACTCATAACCTGTATTCCCAGCGGGAACGCAAGCGCATCTGCCGGCAGGAAACTAGGTGCCACGTATAACTGACAAAACACACCGGGCTCCGAGGGGCATTGGTTGCCGACCATGTTGCTGATCATAAAATAGACATACTTAGAGGCATTATGATACCCGAGTCACGGTTCTCCGAACTGAAGTCTATCAACAGTTGCGAAGGCACCATCTGCCTCCATTATGATTTTTGACTTTGCATGAGCAGAGTAGAGGGGAGTGTGCAGACGAATGCTCATCGGAATGAGATCACTTATAAGCCACACAGCCGAGTAATTATCCAGTCAATAGCTAATACTACTACTACTACTACTACTACTACTATTACTACTACTTCTACTACTACCACCACCAACACCAACACCACCACCATTGTGGATGATGTTGCAGCACTTTCAGCAATCGAGAGACCATCGCAAAATCAACGAGCATCCGCGATGGGCGCCGAGTCGAAATACTTCATCCTTTTAAAACCACAACCATTGTGATTATGTCGTCTCATCTGCTGTGCCCTCTACCGATAAACAAGAGCGTAAATTTAAAATGTTAGGCGAATAAGGCCCCTGCTTCAGCGAGCCCGTTTTTCTATTTTCAACTCTTTTCTTGGACTCTCCTTTTTGCTTGTATCTAGAATGTGGTCTGCAATGATAATGTTTAGTTAGAATGCTGCCATAAACAACGGAGGGTAGGGATCCCGGGGTTCAAACCCTTTTCGAACTGCTAAAGATGCGGCATTATTATACGTGTTTGTGTGCCGGATGCATGGCAATTTATTTTCAGCGTAACTACGGCTTTCTCAGCAGATTTCAAATAGTTGGAGTTGTTTTGCCCTCTCTTGAGAACGTTCTTCTCCGGCACTTTCGACTCCTT
This sequence comes from Spirometra erinaceieuropaei, assembly GCA_902702965.1. NCBI lineage: Eukaryota > Metazoa > Platyhelminthes > Cestoda > Diphyllobothriidea > Diphyllobothriidae > Spirometra > Spirometra erinaceieuropaei. The sequence continues at coordinate 665,791 of CACRXP010000106.1, read as the reverse complement.
AGCGGAATCAAAAAATTCAAACATTGAAAACTCGTATTGCCCATGCACCACCAATCACTTGAGTACCCTGAAGTTCCCCCCATGAACCAACCATGCATTACTGTTTCACGCGGCGTTTGCAAAACTCGCGCTTCAGTTTTTTTTGGTTAAGTACACTAACACGAAGCCGGGGTGCAACGCCGCAAAAGGCAACTAAAATAAACAAGTTTAATTAAGACTCCGTTTTACCCCTACACTATTTGCTGTCATTAACCTTCCTCCTAAAGTGTGTAATATTTTACCATTAATTCATTGAGTGCAATAACTAATCGAACAGTTTCATTCATTGTTTTGACAGCCCTTTGTCGACCAAAGTTCAACTTGTAAACTGTATTAGATTAAAGTTCAGAAATAGAAGAGGACGATGAAGCAATGATTTCAAGAGCTTGCAAGAATATTATCCCCGGATGCGCTGAGGGGCGAACTCTTCTTTATATGATACAGTAGAAATTTGCGCATTTTTATTGTTATTGTTTTATTGTTTATTGTTTTTATTGTTATTTGGAATTAACTTCTACTAATTATTTCATTAAAAATTTTAATAACCGGGTCGTCCAGAAAAGATACACCACTTTTGCATTTCACAACGTAATCGTTAGCGCTCGTTCAGCCTTGCTCTCTTTATAGTCGAGGATGTAGGAATCGCGCTTCTCATCCATTAGTAAATACATGTTATGCATAAAGGGGGTTTATCCGTGGAGACGGCTACTTTGTTGAAGCGACTGAATACCTCTTATGCGGACGTGAGAGAGCCATACGTTTTGGCCAAGACAGTGAATGAAAATGTCCGTCCCTTGCGCTGTCACGACTAGACCTGCATACAGCGGCCAGTGGATAAACGTCAGGCAAATATTTGAATCCTTTGCGGGGTGTCAGCAAGACACTTGAAGTGCCTGTATCAGATCGGATACTCACGACGATGTGTGCCGCAGCGATACCGTTATTTACTGCAGCCTTGTCTTTCCAGAAGGCGTTTCTTTAAGTCGTCCAGCAACTCTGTAACAAACTAAGCCCTGCATATTCCTACTTGCTTCCTGCTACGCCGTGATGCAGCGACGAGACTCAAGCACGCCAAGCGACACCGGTTCCCTGACACACAAACACGGGAATAAATCATGATAGGTCATTTCTGTTTTCCTATTCCTTACAATCTCTCCACAAAACTCTCATCAATTGGTCATTGTTTACGTTATGTGAATGTTTTGTTGACCTACGCTGAAGTACGTTTCTGTAAAGGGGAGATGAAAAATAGTCAGTAGGTTACGTCTGCCGATCGTCAATTATTAAATTCCCATAACACGCTTGTATGTGTAAACATGTTGTCCGCTAAGAATTTTGCCCGCTTACTTTGTTCCCTATGTAAGTAAGTTCTTTTAATGGACAAACCTATTCATGCCAGAGTCTGCTGGTTGATCCGGTCTAGTTTTGGAAGACCTGATTCACTTTAAAGCAGTCCTTTGAAGGTGCAAAACCTCTCTATAAAATCCTAGTCAATCAGCAATCTTCTTCTCAGTCAGTAAGCCGGACTCGTTCCAGTCAGGAATAAAAAAATTTGCACGCAATCCTGATTTGGACAGAAACAATTTCTGACCCATTTTCATGCATACTACTCTCAAAATGTAGACCGCTAACGGAGAGCTCGTCTCGACGTCCTACCACAATTGTGTGCAGACGTGCGTGTTATCGAGGTTCCGATACGTTTCGTTATATCAACTCGTAAAGGTCACTTCACCTGTCACGACCCTAAATGTTGGTGGAACTGAAAGAGATGTAGACCGGAGTACATGCGACAGTTCGTCCGTCGATTCTGACGATGTCCGCCGTATGGTACCCAGCAAGGCGCCGCAGTCACGGCGACCTGCGCGGGAATTAGTTTTTAATGATAGTGCACTTGCTCAGCATCTACCGCACTCCCTCTTCCTCACTCGCAACTTGGACCCGGTGTCAAGACAAAGTCAAAACGACCGGAGGCGGGGCAGGGCGCGGGTAACGGGCACGGCCGTAACCGCACCTTAGCATGCTATCACACCCCCTGGTCCGCAGCATACACTTGACAAAGATTTTTCGCCAAAAAACAACACCCTAAAAGGGGGGAGAAAGAGGAGGATGATGACTTGGCGGCCATGCCCACAACCTGTATACCCAGCGTGAGCACAGAAACCTCTATCGGCAGTGAACCAGGTGTCAGGGAACTGTTAGCGCAAACCAGGCTCCGAGGACCATGGCTTGCTGATACTGGCATAGCATGATTTCAGACATTTTGACCTTTCCAGGGTACAGGCGCTTTATTGACAACCTGCGAACACTAGGGGATCCTACTCGTTAGAAAGGCGTATTACTTGTATTGGTCCCTGTGCGATCTGGGGCATTCCTGCCTATGGCGCGCCGGTCGCAGATTGGCAATCGCGTCTACGAGACCCCCCGCCGCGGCTCCTTACTGCAGCACACGCTAATTTGTTGTCCGAGTTAACATGTCACAACCGGCTTGGCCTGCTGCACGGCTGAGTTTGTTTGTGAACCGCTGAAAATACCATTAATCTACAACCTAATCCACAACCAAATAAATAAACAGCTCACTAAAGCGGCAACAGCCAAGATGTAGACAGCTGTTTTGCAGTAGTTACCGATCATCGATACGTCATAGACCATATGAAATGAGGTATATAAACATGTCGAGTGGACGTTTAACTCTCACTGTTGTTTTTAGGATCTCACTCAATCCCATTCTACAGCCCGCCGTCTCGCTACTAATGACAACAAAAGCTTACTTGATATGTTTACAGTGGGTGGTCTAACCCATGAAATATCAACCAAAATTTCGAAATGCGTTTTCGTTTCGAGAAGATTAATTAAGGATGGTTTTAAAGCTAGCCACTATGCAGAATAGTTCTACCGCAGGATGCCAGCTTTCGATCGAAGTTCTTTTCGGCTGCATGCGAAAACCATACTCCCTAAAAAATAACCAATTAAGAAGCAGGCATTTTTCCCATTGACTTTCGATACCATAAAAAATTTAATTAAATTTCATGGAAAACTTGCATATTAATATTCATTCTCTTGCTCAGTCGGTAGGAAAGCACGCCTTCTTTCAATTTTATACCCAAAGGAGTGGCATAATTCGTTTTTTAAAAAGTTTTTAATTGTAATATATTTTAATACCGTTAAATGGTCATTCATAAAACGTCATGCCCCGGCACTTACCAGTGTGACTTCGTAAGCTAACAAGATGGATCCAATCCACTGTAAAATTTTCTGGACCCCATATGGTCTGCTTATAATACCGTAGAGATGTGCGTGGTTTACCGTACACGAAAATATACGGCTTCTAGTTTAGACACCCTGAATACAAGTGTGACGGCGGTGGAATTTCGAAATTATCTGATAATTTGTTTTTAAAAACTAAGTTATAGCCTTCCTTTGAGTATAAAATTGGAAAATGATGTAATTTTTCTACCGAATAAGCAAAGGAATAAATGTTTTTATGCGTGTTTTCTATGAAATATATTTGAATTTTAGAGGCATCGAAAATCAACGAGGAAAATGCATGCTACATAAGTAGTCCTTTTTACAGATTATGTGTCTGCATGCATCCAAACGCCGTTGTGGTAACGGGTTTACTCAGCCCTGTTTTGCGTAAACGAAAAAATTATATTGCGGTAAAAATACTGCCAGCATTTATCAGGCTAGATGTGATTATGTGGCCCAATCTGATGGACACAATGCTTTTAAGTTAAGGTTTAGGGCTGCAGCCAGGTGTCAGGGTCAGGGTTGGGGGCTGGGGTTAGTGTCTAGGTTTTGATTAGGCTAAGGCCTAGGAATAAGGGATTAGGCCAAATATTTCTTAAAAATTCAAAGTGAAAGCGCGCATCCCTAATATATTTTTTTGCATACAGTTGTTTGACCTCGTCGCCTGTGCGTTTTCCGGACCACCGGTCCGGTATTACAGACGGTTGTGGTTTGCATACATCAGGAGCGGCTACATAACCACATCTGACCAGATATCCAAGAAGAGTAACATGCCATGCGCGTATTTGCGGATTAAAGTAGTTATAGAGAATTCGATTTGAATATTAATGCTCAGCTCCTAGGTTAGGTGATTTGGTGACATTCGTAAAACAGGCCAGTTTCCGAGAAGAATAGACCAATAAGCGTCTAAATCAACTACGAAAACAATGGTAAATAACAAATTTTTTCCTCTTTACTTGCGTTTTTGCGACGGTGTTACACATTAAAGTAAGTGATAGTCCACACCTTCGAAACGGGTAACGAGTTAAACTGCGTAGCTACCATGATTATCGTCTACAAGGGAAGTAAGACGGTTCGACGATTGATTGGATCCTGGTACTCGGATAAGAATCTAATTAAGCCATGCAACTATCTGACGCCTGCACCTAGTGGACTGCGTAGTCGTCACCTGGTCTGCGACACAGATTGCCGACTGGCCGATGATCCCAATAACTGTCAGTCGTTCTGTTTCTACTGTCATTTCCGAACAAGCTCATAACCTCAAAAATATAGACGAGTTGTTCTGGCTTTAGGTCAGAAACTTTCTAACTCAGCCTCTACTTACTTTTGATTGTACTGCCCGGTTGTATTACCTCATCCGATAGTACAAAATGAGAATGCCCCTTAAGTGAATTTTAAGGGTTTTGCTACATCATTGGCACTTTAACTAATTTTTCGATGTTCAACTTTCGACACATGCAGAGCTTTCAAGCGACGTAGCCTTTCAAGTAGATGATTTTCTTTAAGATTTTAAATTTTTATACATTTCAATAGCTTTCAGTCTCGGAGTCTTGGAAAATGTTGTATAAAAAGTGAACGCCAGTCGTCCGAGAACTTGATGAAACCCGGTTTCTGGGTATAGGTGCTGCTTAAAACGTGCAATTTCAATGTTTATCTTTGGAATTTTTAAATGGACAGTGGACTGCAGTTCCTTGAAAAGAGATTGTATCCATTAAGAAATTTAAAAAACGACAGAATTCATTATAAAATATCGACAACGTCTTGCGTTGGAGCCCTCTGTGCTTGCGAGTTAAATGCCGTCATGATGTGCCAGACTTTGGCTCTCTAAAACGTCAGTATCATAAAAATCTCCCTTATGAAACATTTGCTATTACAGTGATTATTCTGCAAAATATGAACGTCTGGGACAGGTTAATCCACGCCGCATACATTACCGATCACAATATGGTAGTTTTTTGAATTTTTAACCATAGGTGGCACCCCATGACTTCTTTGAACTGCATAAGATGTGCTAACAGATAATCATGGATGAAAATTCACGAATTCTACATTGTCTGCGAAATCAAAACAAGCATAAGCAAATTTTGAAATTTCCGGGCGCATATAAGTGGTCAGCGTTTAAAGAAACTTTATTTTCCACCTTCAGCAGTCGAAAGATGCGAAAAGATGCGTAAATTAAACGATATCTTCCGAACGCATTTTTCTCGTTAAATGCTGCAGCAGAATTCTAAAACCGGATGCGTGTTTGCAGATGGCCTCTGTAATTGGTATTTTTCGCGTCTGTTGGTCTGCCGCCTATATTTTGCGTACAGTTACACGTACACTAATGCTAATCCTCTACAACCAAATTGTTTACAGTGTCGGATTATTATGGTCTAATTTGTGGGCAGGTTCCAAGACTGAGGAGGTAGTATGAATAAATAATAATCTTGACGTTTGGTAATTAGACTTGAACAGCAAAAATAACAAACAGTGAGTAGTAAACAGACTTAAGGAGTTTTGTAAAAACTAAATTAAGCCCGAGGGATTCAGGCCCGAAAATGCTTTCGAACAGCGGGAAAATGGGAAAATCTCGAGGGATTAGGTGGCGTGATTGCTGCGTCAAGTTTATGAAATTCCAGACGGTTGCTGACGTATAAGCGTAGCATGGGTGAAAAATAAAATTTGTTTGGTAAAGGCATGCATCCGAATGGCGTTTCGAAATATGGAAACATTTTCAAATTTTGAGTTGCTTGTCAAAATGTCCAAGTTGCCCTTCTATAAATGGAGGTTAAGAATTAAAGGAAATCATTACGCTGCAAATATCAGAAATATTGCATTTTTGAACAGCATTCCCATCAATCTTTACTACTAAGACTTGCCGGCGTCTTGTCGGATGTAAAAAATGCAGTCACGTGAAGATATCGTTTATCAGCATAAAAGGTGATGATGAAGAGTTTGAGGTCCATATTTGCGTACCAAACGCTGTGTAGTTTGCGTGTTCGTTTAGGTAATTTTGGAAAATGTTGCGTCAATGAAAATTGACATAACCTTATAATTGAGTAATTTTATTTTGTTAAAAAACTTCCCAGGCAAAATTTGCGTACGAACGCAGCCTTATGTTCATAAGAGAAAAGATAAAAGTACGATTAAGATCAAAAAAGCTGCCGCCGCTGAAAAAAATATTTTCGATCCGGATAGGTCGGTCGACGGAGGTTGTGTTTGGCAGGTTGTTTAGATAAAAACAAAACTTTTCGACTTAAAAAAATTATATTGGGATTTTTGTACCATTCCTTGGTCTATAAAAGAACATAAAAATTAAGACAAGCCCGCGCTTTAATGCAAAACTATTTTCTCGATTTTCACAAATATATCGTAATAGTCAATACTAACTTTTTTAACTCTAGAGCACATGGAAAGATACTCCTATTTGCCTAGTTCCTGCTACTGCATGGATCATAAGCGGGTCAAACAGAGAATCATCATGTCAAACAATATGTCACTTTAAAGATTGCCTTTCTGTCTATTTTTATTGTAGATTGAGCAACAAGCAGACAAAATGAAGAAAACGACGCCAATACAAGGGGAAAAAAATCTCCCACGCCAGCAGCGGAAAACTTATGATTATTATAAAGGCGGAGAATTAACCGATAAAATAGTATAATTTATTCTCAACGTCTCCTTTGAAAATGTGAATTACATGCGAATGCTTCAAGAAAGTATTCCAACAATATACGTTTTAGAGAGTCATACTGTTTACGTATTTGTTGCATTGTAAGAGATCACATTTTTCATAAATCTTCGTTGGCTACATTTATTTTTGTATGCATTAGGTTTCTTGATGGAAGAATTTAAAAACACGACTTAGCAGTCATCCGCGCAAAACGCCCCAAACTCAGTAATTTAATAAATATTTCCAAGAAATATTTTATCTCGGTCGTCATGGTAGATAAAAGCTACAGTCGATACCCTTCTGGGTAGTCGGCTGAGAACACAGAATACTGTAGAGCACCCAGTAATATTCCAGGGGCATTCTAATACTCGGCGAATTCTACTCTCTCCTAAAACCACATAGCAATTTCTCTAAATCGGGACTTGGTCGATCTGAATAACAATACGAGTGAGATGGCCCATTACAGACATTTCGTGGTATACTAAATAAAATACTACAATCATTTTTAGACCTGTCAAAGCGTGTTTTTAAAAAAACCCGTTTGATGAGAACATAGGTTGCCGAAAAGGGATTTTGATATAAAACGTATTTAGCACGTTAACTATAGAATATAATAGGGTCTATAAGGGCAACAAAAGTCAGTGGCAAACCCCACAGTATGTAACTTTTTTATTAGATGCGGTTTTCGTTGCCAGATTAAAAGTACCCCATTCTGAATTCGGCCTTCTGGCGAAACTGAAATAACATCTGATTACGCAGCTTGACGTTCCAGTACATACGCAAAAATGACAAAAGACCAAACCGCACGGACCCCAAAATTTAAGCGAGAGGTTCCGTATGTAAAGAACGTTTCGGAATCGGTCTAACGCCTATTCACACCACTTCGGGCTGACATTGCCCACAGACCGGAGGCAACCATCTGGCGTCTGATAATGAAGCCCTAAAGTTCCACTGCCACAGAAAAAACGCCTGAAGTTGTTTATCGGATCTGGGTCAGTTGCGTACAAAGTACCTTAATTGGGGAATCCGGCAGAAAATGCCGGACACGAATAGCCGAACCCGGCTGCAGCGGTGCGGAAAAATGACACCTGCTCTTAAGTTTCGGCTCATTCATCGAGATACGGCTAGACATTCAAATTCGACGAGGCCGAAATTTTCGCTAAATGTGACAATCGCGTGAACCGCGATCTGCGTCAGTAATGGTTTACTGGTCGCTCTTTTAGTAACTAGTGCATCGACCGTTCCCTTCCATATTCGGTACTGTGAATTGGTCTGGGCAGAGGACAGGCAATCACTCTAGCCAACGCCAGAGTCGGTGGATCAGATTGTCGAGTATCCAGCACCCATGATGAAATTGCAGCCATTAACGACTCAAATTTTCGTCATCGAACAGCTATTACTCCGTGTGTAACAATCCCTGATTTAGGGGGAGGGGGAGCAATCAATTTGTATAGGTATGTGGTGGCATGGCGACTGCACATTAAAAATGCTGCAGAGTCTTGTGCATGAACCAACCGTATCTGGTATTGTCTCTGGTGATGGGTTCGAGTGGGGAGCCAAAACGTCGGGCGAAAAAAGCCCTCGTTCAAACGATTTTGTCTTAAGCTTCACGGTGATTATCGGCATTACATCCTCCGCAAAGAAATCCTGTCTAATGAAAAAGACGTTTCCGATTTTCGGTTAACATTCCGTGAGTTGGACCCGATATCGTACCAATGGGGAAAATTTTAGTCCGAACGGCACTGTCGGTCTTTCGAACGCTCTACTTCCTGCTCAATTTGATTTAATCACTTATTTATATGGACAAGCTTACTGCATTTTGGAGATTTAAGTTGAATAATATGGCATCGTTTTTTGATTTCAATATTTCTTCTAGTTTTAGAAGAAGCCCTTCCTCCTAATGTTCTTGCTTATGATCTCATTTTACATTATTCCGTTCATTATTAATTGCTGAGTTTGACCGATGCGCTTGAGACAGCTTTTTCTGTGCGTAAAAACGTTTTTTATATTTTAGCACATTTCACCAGCTAAGTCGTTTACTGCATGTATTTGAGTGTTCTTAGGTACTAAAACAGGAACCGTATTCAGGATGCGCAAACCCATGTCTGAGTAAGTGCGTATGTGATAGTGCAAACCTCCTGACAAATTCTCTTAGAGCCGTTTTCGACGAAGTCTTGACGATTGCAATTATCAAACCTTACGTTGTTTGCGGAAAATCTTTCCCAAGCAAACAATATACTGTAAGAAAAATTACACGAGTTTTCTATTATGGAATTCGACTTTGGTTGGGCTCGAGAGAGAGCCCTATGACACAACGGGACGGGTGACTTTCGTAAAAGGAACGGTAAAGGCCCCTCTGTCACTGTATATTCTAGATCGCAAACAACAGGACAGTGGTTCAGTGGTGAGATACATTGAACTTCTAATCAACAGGTTGCGTGATGGAGCCCCAGACTTTCCATACTTAAGGTTTGGGTATAACTGGCAGACGACGGCTAATAAACCAGCGATGTCCATTTCAGTCTCCCTTTTCTTTGTCGGTAACGTAATTTTACATATATAAATGCATAAGCAAGGGGGGAAAAGAGCTTCGGTGTTAAGGAAGATTGTTGAAACAAAGTCGGCCTTTAACTCCATTTGAATGATGAAATCTTTACAATTCAAAAAACAGAAAACAACTAATTGCCTTACGATGACATACATATGGCTATATTTTAAAAATCTGTGAGCGTTAAGCAAAGTTTCATCCTGGATTGTGGGTAACTAGCAATCTACAGGTGAAATTGTCAAACAGTTTATGCCACAACAAACACGTACTGCACACACCTCAAGTTAACGCAGGGAGAACCCTTCGCATGAATGATGATAAGTCCATTAGCAATATCAGCACCAGCGGCTTTGTACCTAACTCATGCATAACTTACCAAGAATCACAATCCCCCATGACGTAACGGTGCACACCGGGTTTGGCTGAGAAGTTGTCACTGCCCTTTAACTAGCCGTTGCAATCAGCTGCCAGTACATGCAAAGTCAATGTCAGCTCGATAGAAGTACAGTAGATGTGCTAACTCATGAAATGTCAACCAAAATTACGAAATGCGTTCTCGTTTCGAAAAGATAAATTAAGTAGTGTTGTAAAACTCATTATGATGCAGCATAAATCTATAATGATCCAGCTACCTTAGGGTGTCGGCTTTCGAAACAACTTACTTTCGGCTGCATGCAAGATCTATACTCTGCAAAAATGACTACGTAAATAGTATGCAATTTTCTTATTGATTATCGATGCCCTTGAAAATTCAATTATATTTCATGGAAGCCATGCGTAAAAATATTCATTCTTTTACTTATTCGGCACAAAATCACGTCTTCTAGTTCCATACTGAAAAGAAGAGTATAATTCGGTTTAAGAAGACTTTTCTAATTCCTGAATAATTTTGAACCCGACCTGCTGTTACACTTGCATTCAGGGTTTCGAAACTACAAGCTGTGTATTTTCCGTGTACTGAAAACCATGCATTTCTCTACGGTGTTAAGAGGAGACCATATGAGGTTCATAAAATAAAGCAGTGGATTTGAGCAATATTGTTAACTTTACAAGCCACATTCGTAAATGCTGAAACATGATGTTCCATGAACGGCCATTTAACGGTATTAAAACTCCGAAAATTAAAAACGTTTTTAAAACCGAATTATACTCTTCTTTTCAGTATTTATTTGGAAGAAGACGTGATTGCCTACCGAATAAGTAAAAGAATAAATATTTTTATGCACGTTTTCCATGAAATATAGTTGAATTTTGAAGGGCATCGAAAATCAATGAGAAAATTGCATACTACATAAGTAGTTATTTTTTTGCATGCAGCCAAAAATAAGTTCATTCGAAAGCCGACACCCTGAGTTAACTGGATAATTATAGGTATATGCTGCATCATGATTAGTTTTACAACACTACTTAATTTATCTTTTCAAAACGCGAACGCATTTCGAAATTTTGGTTGACATTTCATGAGTTAGCACATCTACTGTAAATAGTTCGTCGTCCATTATTTTATTGGAGGCAGACGTTGCCCCTCTACGCCACAGTAAATGGACCGGTTGCAAAGCCCAGAATGACAATAAGCGGCTATAAACTGTGCTAATAAAAGCAAAGATACGAGTCCCAGGAAGCAGTCTGATGATGGATTCGAGCAGGAATCCGAAACGTCAGGCTAATAAAGCTCTTGTCCCGGCGATCGTGTCTTCTTTTTTAAGGCTATAATCAGTCTTCCATGATTACTTGTCAGGCAGGAGAAAGACGACAGTTCCACTGTCCCTTTCGAAGACAATCACCCTGTTCGCCACGGCAGGGTGACAGCAGGCACGGGGAGTATAATTGCGCAATACATACCGCACACGCTCCTTCTCCCCACTTAAGCAAGATAGATTTAAAAAGACCAGACGCAGGTGGTTGGCACAGCCGGAACCTCACCTAGGCGTGCCACCACACTCTCCTATCCATGACAATCTTGACCAGGATTTAAACCGAAAACAAAATTAAAACGGGTCAGAAAGACGAGGATGAGTACACAGCTATGGTCAAGACGTGTATTCTCAACAGGACCGCAAGCTTATTTACCGGCAGGCAACCAGGTGCCAAGAAATCAACTGCGCATACCAAGCTGCGAGAGCCAGGATTTGCTGAATAATGGCATAGTAGACGTTCACAAACCTTTAGGCGCGGAGAATTGCATACACAACCTTGACCTATCCGGATTACGGACCATTTGTATGGGCGACATCAAAGTGCTCATAAGCCGTAGGAGGCTTGACAGCCGGATGTGAAATTATGTCCCGGTTATGTTGAATTTCCATCTGCTTATCAGGATTAAGGCATTCACCTCCAAAACGAACAGGACAGAGATTTATTAGACAAGGCCTCGTTGCGGAGTGAGAAGTGAAATACAGGCTCATTCGTCAGCTCAGGCGGTCACATTTAGTAATTATGTGATCAGCAGGAGACTTAGCATTTCGAGGCCTACTTACTCGGGCTTGCAGAAAAAAACAGGAAGTGGAATGAGGCTTGCGACGAAAAGATGTAATTTCATTAACTCGACTATTTTAACGGCCTGCGCATCGAATGGGATGCAAACACTTACAAAGGAGATTTTCTAATATATGGACTTGAATATCGCGACAGAACTGACATGTCTTCGTGTTTCATAATGAACGCAGAAACGATCTCAAACACCAGCAAAATGCATATTCAGTTCTTTCTCTTCTTTTCCTGACTTATTACATGTCTCTTGCGTTTTCACTTCTCCAAACGTAAATTCTAAATATTATTGCAGAAAAAACATCGTCCAGGCAGTGGCGTCTATTCGAATGTGGCTGACATAAATGGCCTGACTGGTGCCCCTCAAATGGCAGAATGCGCTCACGTAGTAATTAGCGCAGTGTTAAATTTCACATCTTGAAAGGCCGTGCTTTTCATCTGCTAGCGTTTCATAATAAGACAAAAGGCTCGGGAAGAAGCTAAGGGCTATGGAGTTTGGGAAGGTCCCAGGCAAATTCACTTTTCTGTCTGCAGAAGGTGACTGCCTTGAAAAAGCACCGTATGTGCTAAAGAGCCACAGACTATACTACTGACTACTGAGTTTCTGGATAGATATGAACCGGGTAACTTGGCTGTAGTGGTTTAGAATAATTAAGGACCACTAGATACTGTCGAGCAGCAGAGATGGGCTAAATTTTTTACCCACGAACTTCGACAGAACATGCGGGTGTGGAGAAGATATAAAATGACAGCTTAAATGATCCAGCATTTGTATTTTTGTACCAATAAAACCTTATTTTTGCAGATAACATTTAGGGACGGGAGTAGACTGCTGTACTCCTTAAAAACCTCTCCGGTCTGGACTTTAAACTAGGCGGGTGATACTCTAGCGCTGAAATTCTTTCCCAGCTAGATGTTAATAAAAATAGCAGAGTCCGCTAGAGAGAGCTTTCGCTGCAGTCAAGCGGTAGACTTTATATTTTTCGACTTATAAATTAGCCACAGGCTTCAAAGAAGAGGTTTTTTTTTAGTGAGAAAGCAATTTTCCCAATTATTTCGATTAAACCCTTTCTTCGGTCATTCAAAGAAAAAGGGCAATCCGCACCATAAAGCACTTGTTGAAAAAAGAACAACTGCCGAACTAAATGGATGTTAGCAAAAATGGGAGTATGGGAGCGGCAATTAATTTCCTAAAGTAGAGAATGCTTGAGTAAAAATTGACATATAATAGAAGCGGGAATCATCATTAGACTGAGCAGCGAATCGGCAGCCAAATTATGCTTACAAAGCGGACCAGTGTTCATTTCTAATGCTAGAGCTTCAAATGAGTATTTGCAAGCGAAGGGTTCCGATAACAACGCATGCATCCGATAATTTCTCCGCTCAGGACGTTCATGATGTAAGACGTTAAACAATGCTTCAAACCTTTCGTGCATTTAATCTGTCGGTTTCAAAACAAGCATACTTCACTTAACCATGCCAACCAAATGCATTCCTTAGAGTCGAAAAACGCAGACGTCTGAACCGGTCGCAACGCGCTGACTTTCATGACTTTGATGCCTTTTTAAAGTGAGATCTGGACCTCCTTTACTGTGGCCTGCTACATATTCAGTGGAAATCAAGTCGTTCGTTCTGGCCGTGACAGGCTGTTTTGCTTGTCAATTATTTCGATCACTCCCATCTTTAGTCGTCTTGATTTCGGCCTGTTATCAAAAAGCGCGTAAACCAAAGGGAAATCGAGCCCTAAGATTAATAAACTCATACGTTGTTTACAACTGGGCCCATTTCATTGACGATGGTTGACCTCTTTGTCTGTAAGTGCTAAAATTTCTCGAGTGTGTTGTGTTGCAAAATACCAGACTAACAGCACAGTAACAAGGTGAAGGCCCAGACACGTGTTTCACCGATGGTAACAATCGGGAGATGGCACCCAAAATATCCGTTACCTAGAAATAATACCTTTAACAGTGAACTCAAACGCCTTCAGGCTATATCAGCGGTTGCAGGCCTACTTTCACGCACTACTTTGACTTTCCTCGACCGCCTAACATAGGCTAGCCGAACGAACATCGCACGAAGTAACCTGGACGATGGTCGCTGTTACCCAACCTTACCCATCGTTACACACGTACACCTGAATATACGGCATACATTCGCATTATGGCAGTTTAATACAAAACAAAAATACTTATATAAGTCCTCACAACATGGGACAGGAACGGTTCCCAGGAATCTGTAAAAGACATGGCATTGAGGCCAAACCAAAGATAAATCTGTACTTCGTCTGTGTGAGCCCACACAGCTCGACCACATATAGGGCTTCCCTTGTGGAGTTTCCTTTTCAATCTACTCCAGTATGCCTAAATGGCATTGGTGTGCCGTCCGGTGATATGGTCTTTGAAGTTCTTTGAGTGGTTAACGGAGAAATGTAGACAATTTTACGCCTCCCACTCGTTCGTTACCACTATGCTGTCTTTGGCGACCCATTTTTTAATAACGGAAGGGAGAGCGGGCCCATTTCGATCATTCACCATTTCAAATAAAGCTTTCCGTCGGCTAGTACCGTACATCCCGACCAGCCACCACCCATAAAACCCCTTTTAACACCTGTTCCGTAAGACAGGCTGCTTTGGTTAGGCGGATTTTTTGGGTGCCATCTCCCGATTGTTACCTCATTGATATTCTGTCGCTGCGAGGCGCATTTGCAAAAAGTCGATTTAACATCAGATCCTCAAGCATTCTCTATGTGTGTTCTGGTAGACACTGCAGTTTAGAAATTGTTGCACTTAAATTTCCTCAGAAATCAACTGCCAACTTGGAGTACATCATTTTGAACTAAGGGCTGTGTGCGTAGACCGAAATTGGATGTATGAAAATTTAAGCCACAGCGAGATAACCGGGTATTCATATGCTAAATTTTTGGTTTACCCCTATAGACTTTAGTTTAAACTGACCTACTCAGATTTAGCAGTAAATTTCTGGAAAAGTCTAAAGGTGATAAATTTTAAACTGAAGTATCTACCAGAAAGCACACAAGGAATGCTAGGGGCCCAGTGGTGAGTCAGACCCCTCGCAACTGCGCCATGCAGCGGCAGAATATCGGTGAAACACGCGTGTCACAGAGTTTAGCTAGTACCTGTCCTGTTAGTCCAGTTTTCTGCAGCCCAACATATGTTACTAGCTGCCTGTCAACAGTTAATGAGTAATACGCATTGACTCCTCTCGGACTGATGGGCTTTGTTTCAAGCATTCACATATCAAATTTCGGTCTACGCCTATAGACCTTAGCTAACAGACCTAGTTGGCAGTTAATCTCTGAGGAAATTGAAAAGCAACAATATCGTAAGTGAGCTGGTTGAAGAAGTCTCTAAATAAGCCAGCGCTGAACATGAACGAGGGCTACATAGGCGTGCTGCATACGCGTCTAATACAGAAGTTGCCGTAGTTGGGTTGCTTTGGGCCTGCGAATAGAATAGCATGGGTAAGGAAATAGAGGGCAAGGCCGACTTATCGCAGACTTAGCGGACACATCTCTTTCCAGGGTAGACTAAGATTCCTTGGTCGAATTGTTGGTAGCCAAATTGGTTCTGCTACGTACTTTTGGTCAAGATGCAGTACTTCTTTGTATTTATATTTATTTGTAACAAATTTAACACCACCTTGGTCGCCGGTGATGTAATCTTATTTGAATAAATCGAGAGATAGACACTTCTGGGACACAGGTGGATAAGACCTCAGTGTCAGACGAGTTAACCTTTCTAAAGTGCGTTGGGGGCTAAGTTGGTATCCGTCAGCAGTCTAGGTAGTACGCTAGTCAGACGCCTCTTAGAAAATAGTTGTACTTGCGAATTTAAAAGTACGACCTTCAGTGGTCTAAATGTTTGTCTTTTTTCTGCCTTCTCACTGGTCCTTAAAGGACACGTTTGTTTGAAAAAAAAACACCAATAACAGTAGGGAGCGTATCGATCGATATGAAACAGATCGATACATCACTGTTTTTGGCTTAGTATGGCTTCGGTCAACCGATCAAAATCGTTACACCGTTTTCTATCTAGAAACTCAAATCACAGTTTGACCGTGGAGACGGACGATGTGTACCGTGTGCTCCACAGAAGGGTGTCAGCAGGCACGGTGATCTGTGGGTGATTTAGTATATACTAGTAGTGGATTTGTACTGTATCTACCACACTTTCTATTCCTCCATCATCTGCGATCGGCGTAAAAACATAATAAAGAAGATCAAGGCTGGTGCGGCTGGACTTGTCCCTGGGCGTACTACCACAATCCCTGGTACACTATAAAAACGTGACCAGAATTCTAACCAGTCGCAACTATTAGGGACGGTGGGGGTATCAGCTGACGCGACGTGAGCCCGTAACTGGACCAGTCATCACACCCCAAATGTTGTTATTTTTTATGGTGCGCGTTCCGGTAACACCTTCTAGAACCCTATATGACCCCCGTGTTCGCCGGAAGCACCTATCTTGTGGCCCGTTTGAGGGCAATGAAAAGCATATAAAGGGCTCAAATCCACACGCAGCTTGTACATACTATATATTAGGTCTGCCAGGTGCGCCCTCTTGAATAGAGCACCTCGCCTGGTGACATTTTTAGCCGCTGTTGATCGAGTATTCGTTCACAGAAGGGAAAGCATAGATAGGCCGTTGGCTTCTTGAAGTACAGAGACTCCGAATGGCCGCCGGGGGTCACGAACAGACAACCACCTTGCAGACCGAACTTAAGCAAGCAATGATAGTAAAGGACAGAGGATGGCAGTGAGTCTATACAGAACTATTTTGGATTTATCCTACTTTCACTGGTCCAGTCAACCATTGCTGCCATTTAGGACCTGAAACATGCATGCGCGCACACACGGCTTGGTATATATAAGCCTTACATCAGGCCAAAGTATGTCAGTTCACTATAGCTAGAGACTGGACATAGACGCACACCGATCCAATCACTTCTCGAAGCTAGGAGTTCCTGAATGGTTTACGGATAGTTAATTACCTTCCAACGGAATGAAATATCGTAAACAATGCATTTCTGTAACCACATCTCTATGCTGAATGCTGGTGTAGGGCAATCTGGCCTGACCAATGTGGACGGCAACGCATAGTAGCCCCTTCCATCGGAAAGGGTAGGGTATATGACGTCCATTGATGGTTGCTCAAAAGCCTACCTTCTTATCCTACTCATCTAGGTAAGCTTTATAAAATTTGGCAGACAGTAGGTTGCGATAGTACCTGTGCAGAAAGCGAATTTTACTCTCCGATAGCGGTATCTTTAGCAGGTGGGCTAACTCATGAAATGTCGACCGAAATTCCGAAATTTGCTTTCGGTTGGAAAAGATTAATTAAGTAGTGTTACAAATTCGCCAGCCTGCAATATGATTCCATAATATTTCCTTCCGACTGAATGCAAAACTACACTCTGTAAAAAAGAACTGCCCAATTAGCATGAATTGTTCTCATTGATTTTCGATGCCCCTAGAAGCCCAGTTATATTTCCTGGAAAACATGCATAAACATATATATTCTTTCGCTGATTTGATAGACAATTACGCCTTCTGCGAATCATATACTCGAAGGAAGGGTAAAATTCGGTTTTCCAAAACTTTTCTAATCCCCGAATAAGTTTGAACCTGCTCTACCGTTACACTTGCATTCCGCGTACAAAAAACCACGGCAATAAAGGGGGACTATATAGGGTTCATACAATTTCGCAGTCGATTTGATCCACCTTGCTCACTTTGAAAGCCACATTGGTAAATGCAGAGACGGGACAATTTGTGAACGGTTATTAAACGGTATTTAAAAGTCTGACATTTGGAAACTTTTTAAAGCCGAATTATGTCCCTCCTTCGAGTATAAAATTAGAAGAAAACGTAATTATCTATCAAATGAGCAAAAGACTAATTATTTTCCTGCATGTTTTCCACTAGAAATAATTAGACTTTTAGGGACATCGAAAGTAAGTGAAAAATGGAGTAAGATTGCAGGTTGACTAATTTTGCAACCCAAATTAGTTAATTTTTTCGAAACGAAAACGCATTTCGGAATTTCGGTTGACATTTTATGAGTTAGCCTACATACTGTATATTAAAGCTGTCCGTTTTGAGCTCAAGGCCAGGATTTGGGTAGGAGTTAGAATTAATTAGTTGGATTTTTTGGGACTATGTTGCCGGGCTTGAGCTGTAATGTGGGTTTAGATTTTTAAGGCTTGACTTAAGATTGGCGATTTCCCATTTACAGCACTCCCCTTGGATGGTTTTAGGAATAGGGCTAATTACTCTCCCCCCAAGAGCGTTGCATACAATATCCTTGCAATCAATACGTTCAGCTCTCGTGCAGGTGCATATGCGATACGCGGCATACATCAGTAATAATCGCGGCATCCCGACGGGTCAACTGCTTGCCGGAGATACACGCAAACGATATAGTGGGCTTAACTTTAAGAAGATTTATTGCCCATTGTGGAAACGTACCGTTAGCCTGAGAATGGTGTGTCCGACATAGGTAACGTGTCCTAGTATAGAGTGACATATAAGTTGAACAGACAAATACTTTATTTTCAATGAGTGTCCGCAGATATCCTAAATGAGTCTACAGTGTGCACTACTTTATGTTATATTTGATGTGGTGGTTTATTAATTTCGGTGACGTGCAATAGCGAAGTTCACGAAAACTTCTCTTCCGTTGCCCAAGGCACACAAAATGAGCCACAAAATGTTGCTGTAACTGCTAAGCCAATGTCCTTTTCCTTAAATATGCGCAATTTCCCCTATTTGCATATCTTATCAAGTGCGCAGCGAGGATTGATCCCGAAAATGTGGAAAAGAAGAAGAGTTGGCATAGCTCTTTCTCGCACTTGTGGCCATGTGTATGAAGTGACGAACAGATATTCTTCTTAAAATGAAAAATAAGTTATTCTATGCGAGATTATAGGATCAATACTTATAGCAATTTATAGCTACCTGCGTTCGACGTGAACAAATCTATCTGACAACTACATTTAATAGCGGTTTTCGGAGTCTTTGGTAATCCATTTAAATAATTTTCGCAAATTTCCACGGCCGTTGTGAGACTTAAATCCGAGGGAACGTGGGCAAGGCTAGAGTGCAGCCAGTGCCTTTACCGCCTGAGCTACTACAGTGAGTGACCGATCTCAAGAAATGTTAGCTGAAATTTTGAAATGGGTTTTCGATTAGGAAGGATAATTTGGTCGCGGTTGAAATATTGATTATTTTGCGACATTGTCATATTTCGAATAAGCAGGATGTCGGCTTTTAAATGCACTTCTTTTTAATCTCCTGTAGAAAGCGTGCTCGGTAAAAAAGGACTACTTAAGTAGCATGCATTTTTCCTGCAGATTTTTGATGGTCTTGCAAATTAAAATATATTTTATAGAAACCATAAGCAAAAATATGCTATCTGTTAATCAATCAATAGAGAATCACATGTTTTGTATATTTCATACTTTATGAAGGAGTATAATTAGGTTTCTCCTTCAAGATTATGTACCAACCGCAGTAGGCAGTGAATGGACAGAGAAGTGGGTGGATCCATAAAGCACTGCTTCTGGACTGTTCGACCTACATTTGGCCAATCATAAGCGTGACGACTACTTAAGATCAGAACATATGATTGTCGAAAACAACGTTTACAGATCGTGTGCCACAGCACCTAAGACTTGAGCGTGAATGATATCATGTGGTAATTATATTGACCAAACTGGCCCGCTCGTGTGAAGGAATGCAGCAGTGATACCTCCTTATGCCTATTTCAGAATTAATTCTGTTACAGTCTTGGGAAGAACAAACCTTTGAGCATTTTTTGGAAAGCGGATATACCGTCGGTGTCTTTCAATTCGTTCGCACAAGACGGCTTGGATCAGTGCGCAGATCACAAACAAGTCTTATGTTGGAAGAAATGTAATATCAGAACATTTTGACAAAACTGTGGTCGTTAAATCCTCTGTTCTTTTGGCTGCTTCGACCAAATGAAACATCAAACTCGTGGAATCATAGAGGAAAGGACATATCTACCCGAAGGAATCTTAACCGACTAGAAACTATACAGTGAGTGACCGACCTCATGAAACGTTGGCAGAAGTTCTGAAATGCGTCTTCAATTAGGAAAGATCACTTGGTCGCGGTTATTATACTGATTGTCTTGCGGCATACTCTTATAACACTGCGGACTTGGCAGAATGTCGGCTTTTAAATGCATTTCGTTTAAATCTCCTATAGAAAGCGTGCTCGGTAAAAAAGGACTACTTAAGTAGCATGCATTTTTCCTACTGTTTTCGATGGTCTTGCAAATTAAAATATATTTTATAGAAACCATAAACAAAAATAGGCTTTCTTTTAATCAGTCAATAGAGAATCACATCTGTTGTATATGTTATATTTAAAGAAGGAGTATAATGAAGTTTTAAAAAAGTTTTATAGTTGCCGAATAATTTTAAGCCTGATAATTCATTGCATTAGCGCTTAGTAATTTCAATCTACAATGTGCACGCGTTCCCGTATGAAAATGACATATTTTTCTGTGCCATTAAAGAGATGTCATACACAGTCGATAACATTTTGCAGTGTATGCAGACCAGGTTGTGAATTTCATGAGTAGCAGTGGCAAACGGCCAGGTACGATGATATGTGAATGGACATGTCGCGGTCTCATAATAAGAAACGTTTTTAAAACCTAATTATACTCCTTCCTTAAGTATAAAATATAAAGAAGACGTGAATCTCTATTGATTGAATCAAAGAAAGCATATTTTTGTTTATGATCTCTATAAAATATATTTGAATTTACAAGATCATCCACAATCAGTAGGAAATATGCATGCAACATAAGTAGTCCTTTTTTATCGAGCACGCTTTTTACAGGAGATTAAATAGAATTGCATTTAAAAGCCGCCGTCCTGCCGAGTCCGAAATGTTATAAGAGTATGCCACAAGATAATCAGTATTACAACCGCGACCAAGTAATCCTTCCTAATCGAAAACGCATTTCAGAATTTCAGCCAACATTTCATGAGATCGGTCACTCACTGTAGGTGCTAACGTTTTGGTGAAGGCACTCACCCAGCTTACTGCAACGTATGGAAGCCACTAATTCTGACATGGTGAGTTGACTGTTCAAGTTTCTCCTTCAAGATTATGTACCAACTGTTGTAGGCAGCGGATGGACAGAGAAGTGGGTGGATCCATAAAGCACTGCTTCTGGACTGTTCGACCTACATTCGGCCAATCATAAGCCTGATGACTACTTAAGATCAGAATATATGATCTTCGCAAACGACGTGTACAGGTCGTGTGCCACAGAACTTGAGCGTGAATGATTTTGTAGTGGAGGCAGACCCGAGCAGTCTCCTCATTTCTGCCTCCACCCTCGCCTAATTGACTGCGATGGAAATAACTGTTAAGATGACCTGAGATGGGCATCGGTGTGGCGACTAGAAAGTGAAACACCGCGTGCAACACACGATCCCGCCCATGCCAAATATAGACATGCAGAAATTTTTAGCGTAAAATGTCTAGGGATTATGTGTACCGTATGGGTCATAAGTGCTCACTCGGACAGTGGCTAGTCAGCAGTTCGCCATCAGACAGTTTGTGTCGCTGCAGATCGAGTATTCGTCCAAAGTGGAATAGGCGCAGAGTACCCACTTGGTGTCTAGGAGGAAACAAATTCCAAATGAGCGCGAAAGATCAGGAACATGCAATCACCATTTAAATGAAAGCTGGAGGAGTAAGTGTGACCTAAGGTTTTTCTTCGCAATGCCCGTTTTTCGAAAGAGTGACAGATAATATGCGTTTAACCCCTTACTAAAGGGGGAGGCGTTCAATGTGTCCGGAAATGCTACTGTCCCTTATTGAATTCAGCCTAGGTTGATGGATTTGATTGTGAATCCAAAACAGCAGACAAATAAAACACTTGCAAGGGGGTTCGTGTCTCCCTTCTCCAGACGGTACAAATTGGGAACCTGACATTTACAGTAGCTGGGCTAACTTATGAAATGTAAACCGAAATTCCAAAACCCGTTTTCGTTTCGAAAAGATTAATTAAGGAGGGTTGTAAAACTAATGACTATGCAGCATAATTCTATAATAATTCAGTTACTTCAGGATGCCGGCTTTCCAATGAATACCTTTTCAGCTGCAAGCCAAAGCAGACTCTGCAACAAATGACTGCTTACGTAAAATACTTTTCCTCATTAATTTTCAAATCCCTTATAAATCCAATTTTATTTATTTATTATTGTTTTTTTATTATTATTTTTTTTTTATTTTTTATTTCATGGAAAATATGCATGAAAGTATTTGTCCTCTTGCTCATGCGGTAGAAAATGATGTCGTCTTCCCATTTTATCCTAGAAGAAGTGTTGTACTTTGGTTTTTAAAAAATGTATCCAACGTTTGAACAATTTTTACCACGACCTGCAGTTACACTTGCATCCAGGGTTTCGAAACTACAAGGCGTATATATCTGCGTAAGAAAAAGCAATCTTTTCTCTACGGTATTAAAACCCTCACAATTAGAAACTTGTGAAACCGAAATAAACCATTTCTTCGGGTATACACTTGAAAGATGACGTCAGTTGCTACCAAAATAGGAAGAGAATAAATAGTTTTAGGCATACTTTGCATAAAATATAAATGAATTTTTGAGGGCATCCAAAATCAATGAGAAGAGTGTATGCTACGTAAGTATTCAGCTGCTGAAGAGTCTAGTGTTTACATGCAGCCGTAAAGAAATTCACTTGAAAGCCGGTATCCTGAGGTAACTGAATTATTATAGAATTATGCTGCATAGTCATTAGTTTTACAACCCTACTTAATTAATCTTTGCAAAAAGAAAATAAACTTTAGAATTTCTGCTGGCATTTCACGAATTAGCCAATTTACTCTATCAGCGGTGGCAACATACATATGATTTGTACGCTTTCGTCTGAAAGCCTAATGCATATGATAATGCGTCTAGCTCAAAGTAACTACGTCATTAATTGGCTATTAATTTGCCTAGTTTGTCGCGAACGCTTCACAGGGCAGAGTTCGGTGTTGCGTGAGGAGGATAAGTTTGAATTTACTAATATAACCTTTTCCTCAACCAGAACTGCGGCTTGCGGTAATAAGTGTTTTTCTTAGGCGACTGTTCGTGAAAGTGTAGTTCATTCTACAGAATCCACTATTTAAGATCGGGCTTATTGCGGTGGCCTATCAGTTTGACAGACGTTAAACTGCAGCAGTCACGAAAATGGCTACTCGCTGCCCCAATTCACTCAGAATTAGGTATAAACTGATGGTTTTTATTGCAGCAAACGCCTTTCTGGCAAACTAGAAAAAATCGAAGTCTGTTTCGATTCTGCTCGCAATTATGGGCACGCAAGGCAAAGTAGGAGAAATATTTTATAAATCCGAGAACTTTATGCAACTCTATGTTGTATGAATCTTAAAGTCTGTAAGCTTCCGCTATTTTTGGATCTGAAATGAATAAAGTAACCATATTTTCGTGTATGTTTTCTATGGAATATTTTTACATTTATAAGAGCGCCGAGACTAAATAGAAAAAACACACGTGAATTAAGTAGTCGCATTTAACCATGGTGGCAATACCTCATATACATCCAATTTTAGCTCATCCGATGCTTGTTCGTGTTTTTGGTTGTGACGCATGTAAGCTAAGAACGGCCAACCGGAACTTACTGTATTTTTCGGTAAAAACCTCTCACTTAGTATGCCCATTTTGATCAATATAGTTCTACGTTGCATTCCTGCTGAAAGTTTCTGGAGTTTGAAGTAGACTTAACTGTAGTCCTTTTGCTGAATGAGACTGAGAAAACTTCCAGGAAGACATTCTCGTTGCTAATTTGTGCAAAGTAACTTATAAAATCTGTGTCATTAAAAACAAAGAGACAAAAGCGCAGAAACATGGAAACAAATTTATACTTTCATTGTCTTTAAACGGATTCAGGAGGTTTCATGATCTTCAAACACCTAATTAGGTTCAATTACTGGTTGCCTCATACAAAGCTGATCGCTATGTAAATAGAACTCAGTTTCCGTACTGCTGAGATTTTTAAATGGGTAATGATAGAGTGCAAGACTCTCAAGTAGACGGCAACTGAAAAACTGTATTATAGAATTCGTTGTGGCCGTAAATACCTTTTATTGTTAACCATCATATTGCCTGAAATGTCTTTCACTTCCTGACATAATGCAAACATAGCAGTGACATTGCATTCAAAGTTTGCTATAACTTTAAACTTCCTTTTTCTTATTATTTATTGTCTTGCTCAATTTCTTTGCTAAATGACGGCATATGACAAGATTTTCGGCAGAGCTGTGTTTGTTTTCTTTGTGTTCGTACGCTCTGTCGTCTGTGTTGCTCCATCCGAAAAATCTCCAAAGCCCTTTATCACATGACATGGTTCACAGGCTAGTTCAAGTTAGTTTCCTGTCTTACAGTCTATCGTTGCCACCAAATTAAATGTCAATATATCCTAAAACGCATTATTGAAACAG
Source organism: Spirometra erinaceieuropaei (assembly GCA_902702965.1). NCBI lineage: Eukaryota > Metazoa > Platyhelminthes > Cestoda > Diphyllobothriidea > Diphyllobothriidae > Spirometra > Spirometra erinaceieuropaei. Next base: position 641,287 of record CACRXP010000106.1, on the reverse strand, counting down.
CTGGTGATTTAGGTCGTCGGAATTGCACCATGAAAAAAAGGTTCCTAAGACAAAAAAATCAAATGAGGACTAGCATGTGCAAGCCTACTGTGTGCAGAGCAATCTGTTAGGTTGAGTGTCTGAGGATTTTTCCGTATGACGTGAATATACTGTTTTGATTAGCAAGTTTTTAAGCGATAACGCAAACTACTGCTTGATGATAGAGCGCGCGTCTATTCTCAGTTGTTGGAATAAAGCACTGGGACAAAAGACGAATGATAAGTAACCTGCTACGGGCATATATGTTGTCCTAATTTAACTTGGATGTACTGGGGAATTTCTGTAGCATTTACGATTCCACCAAGACGTAGGCGCGTGTCTTGCATCTACCCCATAATCAATTATCCATTTCGACTACGTTTTCTGTATTTTATTTGGCGAAAAATACCCTAAATGTCACCTGAAATTTGTCACATTCGAATATTAACAAGTCTTCTGCCAAAAGCAACCTTATGAAATAAAACCATCAGTAAAAAACTGCGAGGTAGCTGATTTTTTTCCATGACCCATCTGACGCTTGACAATATTATGTTGAGTTTTACTTTTAAAAAGCCTATTTTTCCATGCTCTGTAACAAATACGATTCCTCTAGGGTAGCGAAATATCCAGGGTGACAATATAATTCTACGTCATTTGTTAAATAAGTGACTGATTGTCTTTTTTATTGACATGTTAGTTAAAATTTTATTTCCATGCTTGCAAACGTACTCCCTTCCTATTAAATATTATCGACGGGAACAAAGTAAAATACTAAAGGTCCCTTTTTATTGCGCCTGGCTATGCAATTCAAGTAAAATAACACTTTTTTCAAAGTCGGCGTCTGAATTACTATGGAAACCCGCTTTTAATAATTGTTATTCCAAAGTTTTTAAAATCTGGAAACACCTAACCGCTCAAGCTGCCTAGTTCATGCAATATCAGCTGTAGTAATGAGTAAATGGATTTATATCAAAGGACCGCGTCTGAACTTCATAGAAAACCACTGCAATGAACCTCTTAACCTTTCATTCACTCAATCAATTCCTGTAGTTAGGACGACGTAGGATGTCAACGGCGACTTCATCAGAAATCGATCAATTTTCAGCACTACGGAAAAATACAGCTAACTATAATGAGCTTATACTAGAATGCAGTGGTTGGATCGATAATATTAAACGTATTGTTTTCAAGGGAAGTGAATATCGGACAGAAACGAACACCGTGACACATATATTTACCAAATTTACTGCATTGGACGAATCCTTCTGAGATTATATGGCAATAATTTACGCTTTAGTTGCAGCCCTTATGGGCATAAAGCGCTATTTTTTAGAAATACAGGATATCACGAAAACACTTTAATTTGAACAGGTACAATTTGAGTATTACCGTTTTATTGCAGTCTTTTTATCATTACGTACGCGGTTTTTCTGGCTGAAAGGGCTTAAGCAAATTACAATAGATATGCTATCTCATAAAGTGTTGGCCTAAATTCTGAACAGTAGTTCCAGTTCAAAAAGATTACTTAAGTAATGTTGGCATAATGTCGCATAAGCTCGAGATATTCCAGTCATGCCAGAATGCCGGCTATTGAATGAGCTTTTAGCGTAAATTATGCTACACAATTAATGCCTGCAAAAATGGTTTGAATTCTATCCATTGGTATTTGATGCCTTATATATAATACCATATTTTATAGAAAGTACGCATAACGATATTTTTCTTTTGCTCTTTAGGTAGCAAATTAGGCAATTTCAAATTTTTAACATGAAGAAAGAGTAACCTTCGTTCTTCGAAAACTTTGAAAATGCTTTTAAACCCAACCTGGCGTTACATATGCATCCCAGATTTCCACATTACAGGCTGCATACTTACCGTTTAGTGAAAATCCCATATTTCTGTATGCTACTAAGAAAAAGTCGCACAGGGCTCATAACGGATATGGACCGCGATGTCCACTTTGCAAACAGATAAAACAAATAAAACAAGACAAAAAGACATTAAATTATGGTGTACGGCCGTAGGTTTCATAACCTTAAACATCTCATAATTTCAAAGCTTTTTTTAAACTGAGCTATACTTTTTAAACCGAAATATACTCTTTCTTCAAGCATTAAATTTGAATTAGACGTTACATAAGATCACAAAAAACGAAAGGAAAATTTTTTCGTGTATGTTTTATATGAAATGCAGTAGAAATTAAAGGACACCGAAAGGCGGTAATAAAAATTTATATTAGATGATTAGATATTTTTTAAGGGAATTTAATGTTCGCAAGCCTTCGATAAAAAGCTCATTCGAACGAATGCATTCTGACTTTGCTGGAATATCATAACATTTTACATGGCGACTGATATGATAACCTTTCATATGCACTGTTTATGAAGTGAAAAAAGATTACAGAATTTCAGTCACAATTTCGTGATATATTATATCTACTGTATTCCTAGCGATTCCTCGTCACGCCCTTGTCGCTATGGGATGCCGAAAGGCTTAGAAAATTCATTTTTTGTGACGTCTTTGCAAATGTGACTAACAAGGGCGACCACAGAATTTCCCTCTCAAGTGTCAACATGTGTCGTATATTATTTCGTGCAATGTTGAATTTCACATCCTGAAAACCCCTTGTGCTATTTAGCCAAAAGTTGGAAGGAGAAAAGCGTCTAAGGGCTAAAAATAAGTTCCTTTTTTCTATTTTCGATAACGTGGCGAAGAGTGATGTGACCTGTACAAATCAGCATTTCCCATCAGGGCGTATGCGACCTTATCGGAGCCGATCCCTTCTACTGAGCTTGATGTAAGATGGAGCTTTGCGTGATGGGTTAGCTTTTTGAGTGCAGCAAATCTGTAATGGTTACGAAAACGTTTCTACCATCGACTGAGTAACTCACCATTTAGACATGCATCATAATTCTGAGTTCTAAAATGCGACTTATCTCATATTGCCAGCGGATTCGTGCGCGCATCTAGAATCGTTTTGAGAGACTGTAAAAACCCTGACATTGACGCCTGCAGTAACCGAACTGTCTCGAGAGTATGCTGCACGGTATTTTATCTAACAACCATACCTGAGTAATAGTTTCGAGTCGAAAACGCATTTCAGGATTTCGATTAACACTTCATGCATTAGAAAATCAACCGTGGCTGTTAGAGAAAGAAGTAGGACCCATGATGCTCAAGTGTTTGGAACCTATATTTTTGATGTGACATAGGAACTTTTCAGACTTGGTTTTATTGTTTTGGGGGATATTATTTCAAAGGCAATTTAGACGTGCATGAGTCCAAACCCTGACGTCTCATTGGAGATGCCGGACCGGATAATGCGGTCGGCAGCCGACTTTTCGGATGAGAGAGATTGTGCTCCCCAGAAACATGAGGACGCGATGCAAAACGACAAGACAGTGCATTAGAAGTCGCTGACGTTATTGGTGGGATAAATTGCATGGCTAGAGGAGACTCATTGTTGATGAATAGATGTGCGGCCAAACTCAACCGAAAGGCCTAGATAGAGGGTAAACATGGACGTGTGAGTCACAGCGTTCTACGCTTTCCCACGGAGTGAAAGTTTTCAGCGCACTACATACCAACGCCTAAGCAGTATTACGATCAATTGTAATAATACGGTGTCTCATGTAATGTATTTTAAAATAGGACAAAAACGAAGCTTAGTAGATTTGCAAAGATCCACATAGAAGGATTCAGAAGACCAGCTGGCGTACGCACGTGCGTTTGTGACAAATTATCTTAGGCCAGTGCATTTATACGGGAGCGGGATAATATAAATCATTCGAGAGATTAGAGAAGTCGACTACAGTTCGTCTGTTCATGCAATTGGGGTGTAGAAACATGGAGTGTGAGGAGTAGGAGACAGTGAGTTAGGAGATAGTGAAAGTTGGATAGACCGAGAGGAGTGCGCAAAGAGATGCATGCAGTTGACCGGCCTTTGACTACGGTAGATGCGAAGCTTGCACCGGCTACTTCGATGCGCAAAACAGCGCGTTTCATAACGTGATGGCAGTTATCCCTGTAGCTCCTAGCATACTTTGACTCCGTGGCCTGAAATAGTTCAGTAGAGCTTTGTAAATAACATGAAAGTCCGCGCTAAGTGTCCACACGATGCTTGGAATCAACACGGTAAGCGAGAATAGCGCCGTTTACACTTTTATTCTCGTCTCCCAGGTAGTGCTTCCGTACTCTTTTGGATAGACGCCTACTAGCGCAACGAGTTTAATCCGATCCACAAGAGTAAGCAAAGGAGTAAACACAGAAATAGATGGTCTGGAGTGGTTTGTCAAGAATAAAACACAAGTTCTTGCAACTGGAAAAATTCATCAACCTACGTTTTCTCAGGAGTTCTTCCGCTTCTCCCCCTCATGAAGGGACACTCAGAAACAGCGTTTCTGTTCTGCCGTCATTTTCTTAGGTTTTGCGGGTCTATCTGTAATATTCTCACAATAAATCTGTCGGGATATCCGTCCTCACTATCTGCCAAACAGAGTATTGCGCCAACCGCGGACTAGACTGTGCTTTTGCTGAAGAGATATGAAACTGTAGAGGTTTTATGTATTGTCCAGGCCAAGTTTTTTTTTCGAACGCTATTGTCAGCTCTTCTGCCTTGAAGATATTTAGGAATGACAGGAACCTACAGTTTCCCCCTTCACCGTACCCTTCATGGATTTACGGGTCTAATTTACAGCATTTAAGAGGCAGATGTCTTGGTTTCTGTGGTGTCGATTAAAAGGATATCATTGACATTGGCACTTAAATATTTTAGCCTCTTCATTGGGTCATGATGGACAGATTAAGGAAATTTTAACCAGAAAACCTTCTCACAACTCAGTTGTAATAAAAGATGAACTGTGATGGAATTTATTTAACTTTCTCAAGTTTTGCTTATACCTTGTTCCCATATAAATCTACAGAAAGCACACATATGCTCGTCAAGTGGTCTTTTGTGGTGGCGATCAATATTTTGGAATGCACTTATGCAATGACAATAGTATACATAATATAACTGTAGCATGACACAACTAATAAAGGTAAGGGGACTGGAATGGCTATTTCTGGTTTACTAGCCGTTGTCGTCCAGCTACAACAAACCCCGAGGTGTCCAACACCTGGGTCTAGATCACGCGACATGTTTGTTGGAAGTTCTACGCCATGGCAACTGAGCCACGGGCTTCGTGTGCTGTAGACATCGGTTGGGTACACGCAATGGTAGAGGGGCGCCCACCGGTCGTTTTCACGGAAGTCATTCGTCCCGTTGGGCCCCATAGGCTCTCTTTCGGGACCCCCGAAAACAACCGCACAGCGCGCGCAATATAGGCGGAATATTTTTTACTGACAAGGGCAACGGAGACCCGAATAACATGTTCTGGCTAATTAGCCGTCGTCAGCCAGCCATACCCATCCCCGAGATGCGCCTCAGGCGAATGACGAAAGAGTCGATTTGAGGCGCCATTAAAACTACTGCGCCGGAGCTTCGAGGCTCGTAGAACAAGCCTCAAATGTCACCGACAACTGAAACCTCTACCAATTCTTTTTGCACATTATCGTGGGTTTTGAGTGTCTGCTCGCGATTTGGTCGATCGCTTGAGTAATGACGGAATAACCAAGAGTGAGAGCTAGTGTGGGCAGTTCGAAAGCTTTCTCAGCCTTGGGGACCGATCAATCGTCGCTTATCGTTCCTCCCAGACTGAATTTTAGGCGTCTTAAACCTCTTTACTGTCGTGTGGCTTGAATAGTCAAGAAGAAATCACTTCCATATTAAAGGGGCTCCTGGGGAGGACGACATTTTTGCTGTGGTATATACACCAAGCATCAGCACTCTGGTGGCAGATATTACTCATTCATAACAGCCTCTCTCAGTCCTTAAACATCCGATCTGGCTTTCAACGGGATTACATACTTTCACCCGGTCTGCTCCGTTTCCTCATCGACAGGATTATCTGAAAGGTATTGCGCGAGTTTGACGGTACCCATGTTGCATCCGGACATCGACTGATGGGTCTCAACTACAGCCCACCACATTGTCCTTTAAGTGTCAAACAGGGACACTTTGCGGAATGTGGTTTTGCTGCTGCCGGCGTTTTAACAGTTCTTCGGAAATAGCTATGAACCAAAAGCGATTCCTTTCTTTCCACAAAGTTCGGCTCATGCTGCGGATCAGGTTAGCTAGTGCTCCTGTACCGTCGGGGACATTAAGCTATATGCGCGGAAAGCGGGTAAAACGAGGGTCGTCTGTCCGAAAAATCTCCTTAGAATAAAACACATCCACATCGTCTGGCGTGGGACAGTCTGAACAGACTGAGGGGTGTATTTTGTCAACGTTCCTTATTGCCGTTTATTCAGCAATGTTATTTTCCTTGAGAATGCGGACAAGAGGCCGACTCCAAATCCCCTATCACGCAGTCCGTAAGGACATTCACGTGGTTCATGGACCCTCATATTAATTCTCCACTACTACAGAAGTAATGGATCGACCAAACAGACTTACCCCCAAATCATCGACGTTGGCTAGATCAGGTATGATCAAAAATATTCCCAAATTACAGTAAGCCATTATGATCATTTGTGCAGAAAATAATAAATGGGAGTCACGCATACGCTCGGTCACAAAAAGTCTACAGTGCTTCGAGGCGTTAGGCAGGTCAAAGAATCGTTTGCAAAGATTCTGTGATGTCAGATGAAAAGGGTAATGCCCCGATTCTGATACATCCCACGTTAACAAAAGTGTGGGATAATTTCCTCACCAGTTTGATATTTGGCAAGTTAGCTTCATCAAATTGAATGCTTACAAAGCCATGAAGAAGCAAAAGGGATTTACGTTCCTGCGTTGTTGCAATAAACATTGTCGCGGCTCATATGCGAGTGTGAGAGATAAAGACATTCAAACTACTGTATCTTCTTTAGTTGGAAGTTATGCTCGATCTCAGCCTTCTGCAGTTCGACGCACGGGAGTGGCAATCGAGAGGGACTCAGAGGACTGGTCCCGTGAAGGTGGTGAATCACATCGTAGTAGGTGGATGTAGTGCAGATTCAGAAAAAGAAGAATAAGAAACGATCACTGGAACAAGGCGTTTTGTTGTATCTTTAGCGTGGAATGTTGAGCGCAGCATGATCGGTCAACATGTACGCCGCGTCTGAGACTAGGACGGTAAGCTGGAACTCTACCTATAACTGATGGAATCCTCTGATTGAGGGTATGATAATCCTGTAGTGTTTTGCGATCCCCGGCACTCCATCAGAAGGTCTGAGGCAGAGAGTTTACGAAATATTTCGCATGATCGCTGCCGAGGCCTGTTTTCAAGGTAGCTCTTACCATAAGTAGCTGAGTCAGGTAGTACAATGCAAGGATAAAGCGAGTTATTAGATCATGGTCCATTACGACCAGACTGTGAAGACAGCCCGATCCGCTAGACCGCACCTTAGGTCTATCGGTTGATGTGATCCTGACAGTTAGTCAAGAGATCGTGGACAGCAATAAGATCTGTAGCAAGGATGATAAAGGGGATTTCAGTGACAGAGGAATTGGGAACTGAAGACAACACTTAAGAACGAATTGATGCCCTACGCTTTCAAAAGAGAATACAGCAGAAATTTTATGGTGATGTGGGAGAAATCCCACTGATGCCAAGTCTAAGTAAGTCAAAAAGGGCGTCCGTATAGACATTAGCAGAGGGAGACACAAAAATACTCCGTTGCAGGGCGTCAGCAGCTCTGGGAGGCTTCGTAAAGACCAACGAGGCACTAGCAAGGACTTGGAGATGCCAGAAAGTAGCGACGACCAGATTTTGAACGGATTCTGTGTTGAAGGGAGTTTGGTGGAATACCCATCTCGGAGAGGTGATCTCATCACACATGATACTTTCAACTTCAGACCGTGTCATACGTTGGATGGTGATTAAGGGGGAGTTCTGAGTGGAGCAACACACAGGAAGAAGTGCAAGAGACCACAGAAAAAAGGTACTTGGCAAAGAATGTGGGCGCAACGATTGAAAAATAAACAGAAAGCAATTTCCAAAAAATAACGTACCTCGAGTAGAGCGCCGTTCGCATGTTCTCATTTATTAAGGGAGGGAAGGAAATTTCTAGCAATGTGAACGGTGAATAATAAATGATTTTTACAGCTGCACATAATTTTATGGCGTATTTTTGTAGTTACCATCGTTTGGTGGAACCTACACCATGTCTTCACCTCAGATGCCTGCTAAACGGGTTAGCGTTTTAGTACTGTTTCATAGAGGAACATTCGAGGAGGCGTATGCGATATATGAGCAAAGGCATTCAGGTTATTTCGAATTTATGAAGATTTCCCAAAAGAGTGTTTGGTAAATAGACTTTTACGTCCCGTAAATTATCCTTGGGTCAAAGCGTTCATATAGTAACGGAGTGCATTAAGGGACCTCAAGTAATTTTCGTCAATTCACGCGAATTAATGCGAGATTGGGACGCAATTTGAGGAGCTATGTCAGACGAAGCGTAGGAAGATGCGGAAAACTGCTGATTAACCGACCTTGAGCCGAGAAAAGTGCAGGACATGCGCTAAATTCATCTGTGCTCGCAAGGGCAACAAGCGTAATTTGTTTGCGACCGCATATGTCGCTGCTAATAAATGCCCTCCCGGTGGTTTCAACGAGTCCACTCGGACCGTGTGAATCAGTCGTAAGGGTCCACTGGGCACCAGTAGATGCCAGAAGCTAAATGTATACGTGAGAATGATGCTGCTTACATTCCCACTTTCTGTTTTTACCAGTCGTGCTGAAGGGTATTTACATATTCTTCCAAAAAGACCCTGACTTCGGTGTTTATTCTGATTAGTTCAACTGCATTAAGTCCAACAGTAACTGCCCATAAGAGCGGCCTTGCAAGCATATAATTCCTAATTTTGAAGAATGCCTCCTCTCGATCTTGGCTTTTGGCAGAAAAAAGAGACACAGAGCAACCGATGTTGGCTTTAAAAGTGAGTAGTCAGCTTTTTTTCTGCTTGCCATCCACGAGAGGATGTTTGTGATTGTACATCAGTTGTTCACTCTATTTGTCGGCACTTATACCTTCCCTATTGCTTGTGAAGCCACATTACCTCGACCTTTTAACTTCCCACAAAAATGTGCTCTCTTATATAGTACGAAACTTATTCTTTTATTCGGCGACTTTTATTGTGTGAACCCACGTCCCCGTAGTCTTTACGGCTTCAAAGACCTTGTTTTCCTTTATATTCGTGCCGACGCCGCTCTTTATAACAACTTACTTAATCGTCCTATGTTTTTTTTTAATTTTGAAAGGAGAGTTTTCCTGCCTGGTCGGACCATTCACCATTATAGGGCCTTCCTGACATCTACTCAACTTCTTTGTGCGCATTATTAATCAAAACAGGGAGGAAATTTACGGTTCGCGACACCTTCCACATGCCTCATCCAAAACCCTAATATTAAACGGTTTTAATCATACAACGGCGGCTGAATTGAGCCGGGGGCCGATATGGGCGAATATGATGATGGCAGCCTCTAGGGAGTGGATCCTTACACTGTTCCCGTGTCTTTTATTTTGACTGGTCTGTACTAGCACACCTAATAACTTTAAAATGTAATATTGTCCGCCTGCTTTTGGTCCTTTTCGATTATTCAGGGAGAGAAAGCGGGGTAGACAGCACTTCTTCTCATTCATCCGCCTTTTCATACTCCTTGCCTCCTTCTCCTTCTCCTCCTCCATCTCCTCCTCCTCCTCCTCCTCCTCCTCCTCCTCCTCCTCCTCCTCATCATCATCATCATCATCATCATCCCTCTTCTCCTCACCGTGACCATCCCCACGCCCACCACTATCACTGCCATCATAATCGTCGTCTTTCTCTTTATTTCTACGTCCTTTCCTCTTTTTTCTTGTTGGCCCATGGTCGCCGAGTAATTATAATTCCCACTTTTAGAAAACACCCATACAAAGCTCCAATAACCCTGACTTGTATGTAGATGCTGAACGTTTTTTAATCTTCATGAAGCAATTCATGGCAAATCCTCATTTTGGCTTATGAGTTTTTCCTGAGCATAGAAATTTTATCGGACAGTCATCTGCTTGACGTTTATAGGACCTGATTAACTCTCCTTAAGTAGTCGCCGTCGCAAATGCCATCAGTTTCTCTTGAAATCAGACTATTTCAAACACGAAATCAGATCGTTAACATTCTTAGTGTCTGTATGGCATCGCCACCTCAGAACTGAGGGTACAAATGCAAATGTCATGGTATAGGAAAGATTCACATGCGCGAAAAATCAGATAAAGTGTCGTTATGCAGCCCCAACTGATGGATACGCTATTGTTGGGCTAGGGTATAGGGCTTCGGTTAAGGGTTAAGATTAGGGTCAAATGATTAGTGTTAGGGTCAGGGGTTAAGGTAGGGGGTCAAAGTTAGGGGTCAGGGTTAGGGGTTAAGACAAATATTTCTCAGCCACTCAAAGTGCAACCGCGCATTCCCAATAGCTTTTCTTTTGCATACAGTTACTTGACCTCGTCGCCTGTGCGTTCCCCGGCCCCATCTGTAAAAACCCATATTACCACCGGTCCCGTATTACGGGGGACTGGGTTGTTTTTTAACTCGGATGCAGTTATCTGACCGACAACTCTTTCAATACAGGAATTTACAAGAAAATTAAGCATTTTTGTAGACTCTATTACATTTTTAAGACGAATCGTACTTTAATAAACGCATTTTTTCTATTGCCCTACATATGAATCTTGGGTCGAGGGCAGTATTACTGAACCCACCAGTTTATTCGAGCGGTGCTTGGACCATAGGAGACACATCTTTAAATACAAGCTTGCAAAAGCCAATTAATTTTTTTTGTAAACGATCACATTCTTAAGATGACGTTATAAAGATCGGTAGCGACCGTGAAACAGTTGTCTGTGTCTGGTCTGTCTCACTCTTAGGGAGCCCAGGCCCCACCGGAAAAAAATTCCTATTACCGCCGGTCCCTTATTAGAGGTGACTGGGGTTTGTGTACTTCACGTGGGGCTACATAACCACATCTGACCCGACATCAGCTTAGTTGAGCATTATTGGTTTCATACAAAATTTATTGAAATTTGGCATAAATTTTTTCAGATGCTTGCGAGGGAGATAACTATTGTCGTGAAAACGGAGTAGAAGAAATACGTTTTTTAATTTTTCCACGTTCCCAGGAATTCCAGCGGCAACGGTAGGTTGAAAGACCTCAATTACCTATCGGTATAATTTGGATAGTGTCATAGGAGAATGATGATAATGGAAGGAGGTTTACGGGTTTGCTTAGACGCCGGACACTAAGCCGACGAAATGCAGGACAACGTAAGAAATGGACGGTGAATAAAAAGGTATTTTCGAGGAAAATGATGAATGTATGTGGATATGGTATCCAGCTAACTATTCCATGGCGTTCCGTATTGAAGGGGTGCCTGACCAGTTAACAACTGGGCCTACCCTCTGGCAGACGTTTCTGTTATCCCTCAATTCATGCCCTGTCGATCTCCATCTTTCGTTTCACCGCACTTGGTCACAACTATCCGCCGTCGGTACTTAATTATATTTCGCAATTACATACACCAGCACAAGATCCGCAGTCTACCGACAGGTAAATGAGGTCCTTCACCTTACCGCTGCCTGTTAACTTCGCAGTAAAGACTGTGAGTTCAGACAATTGAAACCTTGCTCCGAAAAGGTCACCCTTCTTTGCATCAATTACATAATACGGATATATATTATATACGTGAGGTTACATGAACGCTTAAATGAGTCGCTGAATGCTGACTCACACATCTCATTTCCACGTCTTCAATGTAACACGAATATTAGGTTTTAGGATTACCGGCTATAAACAAAGTGTGGAAGCCTCTTTATCAGTGGAACAAATCCATCACGAAAAGCCAAGTACACCTCTCGGGCTTCAGACACATGAAATGGACTTCTTCAAGGCCTGCCGGTTAATTCATCTGCGCGATCCTTCGGCAATTTGTGCTGTAGGCTTGGCGTGCAGTGAATATTACACTAAGTATATGCATTACGCACCCACATATTTTTTGCGCCGCAAGTTTGAGTGATGTTTATTAGCGCGCCTACCATGAGAAGATATGTTCGCAAATGCTTATCTCCTTCGCATGACCGAAAATATCGTTTAAAAATTAGGCTCTCGAATTTTGTCACGAGCTCGATGTTCTCGTCTGCTCGTATAAAGCGTAATTAGCTCGAACTATTTCGGTAGCTAAGTGCAGTACCGCACGTTATCATAAGTCATATGTTGCTCAATCTGGTTTATGTTAACACATCAGCAAAATATTTTTTGCGTCAAATGAGTGATATGAATCTTAAAATTAATGACCAGTTTCAGAGACTAGCTGACAGTTGGACGGAAACGGTTCCCTTCTACAGAGTAGAGTGACAAAACAACCTGTTTTGTTGTTGTTGATTTTGTTGATCTCGTTGTTGTTGTCGTCATATATCGTCAGTGCGACCCATTCACGTCAACTATACGAAGAATTTGACGTATCCAACTCAGGCAACAATATAGCACTTGAAAATATTAACACAAGATGCACCGTCATTTTCGGCTTACGCCCCTCCCCGGTATGTGCAACGTCTATTAAGAACTCCATGAGTACGCAATTGATAGGTGTCTGTTTTTCCAAAATAAAAATCAATATTATGCGAAACTTGAAACCAATGGAAAAAAGAACAAAACTGAAAATTCCATTGCTTATTGTACTTCTCAGTCGACATCCAGATGGAGATCTGGCAGTCACTGCATGAGAGGGTTTGCGCAAACAGCTCAGCTCCTGGTGAATAGATGCGAGCTAGCCACTTCCAGGAAGAAGTTTAGTAAAAGAAAATATGATTGCTAGGATAAAATGTTTATTGTAATGACATTTTGTACTTTTACTCGAACCCATTATCTGCGACTGTCTCTGATCAGGGGTTCGAGGGAGAATTGGAATCGTTAGGCCAACAAGCATCTGCTTCTATTAAGCACATATTCTTCTACTGAACTCAGTTTCCATTTAAATCTTACGGCAATTGCCCACTAGAGCATTAGCGTCCTTCGCGAATGCAGGTGCATATATAACGCTACGCCGAATCAAAGTCGAACGAGACCCGATTTCCGTGAGACCATTTCGGAGAGGACGGCAGTCCCAGTGCCCTCATAAACTGCAATCGCACTGGAAGCAAACAACGTATGACTGTGATTATGTGGTATGCATCGCATCCGGCCAGATAATGAGTCCTTAATTTCCTGCACGTTGACACCGCAGAGAGACTGGTCATCGCATTGTAAGATCACAATCATCAGTGGTCGAAGAGCAGTTGAATGCTATCTATCACGTTCCGCACACCGTCTAGATGAGTCAAACTGTGCGGAAACTGGGCATTCGGTTCCACGAGCAGAAGAGGACAGGTCGATAGCAACACCCGCTATCGCACCTATTTGACCGGCGTTTAGACTGACATAACAACTTTTACTTTGCTGCCATGCCAATGGTTGGGCTAGCCGCCCGCAAGACCGCTCCGCGAGGCGAGAATCACGGAACAAACGCGGCAAGTTCGCATGCACATAATAAACATTAAGACATCGGACTGAGAACCACAGCTCGACCACCGAGTTGATGAGTATCACGAAGGGCAATAGCATATAACCGATGACCAAATTGACTCGATAGTACATTAGTTAACGATCTATGTGTTGGTCTTTTCATTAATCTGACGATTGGCATAAGAAGGCGCCCCAAAACCCGGGTGAGTAAACAATTGTCCTCAGCAATCGACTCCGTAATTCGACAGGCCGACTGTCCGGCCTGCGCATGTTCTCGACGTTGCGCGGACGAGAATCATGGTGCACGTTGGAGTAAAACTTTCTTCGGTCAAAATGTCTTTTCCATGGAAGTAGCGTTGTTTGTGTTCCGAGATTACTTACGGTATGTCAACTCAAAGAATGAAGAATTAGATAATGATTGTCGCCAATACGCATGTGATTTTACTGACTGCTCTTCCATCTTCAAAACCGTCTTTACAAAACATCCGCGTGTGGCTCTCCAGGCTGGGTTGTCTCTTGGCTTGGTGATTATTTTACTTCCCGCATTCAATTTGTCCAATGCGGCAGCGGAAATCACGGTCCTTTCCAACGACCGTGGGGTTCTTCAAGGTTCCATCTTATCCCCTCACCTCTCTTGCCTCCATACTGATAAGCTAGTATTTCCAAACGACTCTCTATTGATTGAGCTTGCTGACGATGTGGTTGTAAGCCACACTCTAAAAGGTCAGACACATCTCCAGTCTCAGAAGTATGGTCTTGAGCATCTCTCAATATGATCGCAGGAAAATGGACTGGTGCGACTGTGGCATTCTCCTAGTTCTAAATACTTAGACACCCTTCCCTTCAAGGTATCTCCTTACGTATACCTTGAAATTACTTTATCATCAAGTCTCTCATTTCTCCTACATATTTTGTCTCTTTTCACTATATTTCGTAAAATTCTTCATTATATTTGTTGTTTACGTTCCAACCACACATTTCAACCCTTAATCCGGTGATTCATAGAGGTCTACATTTTTACTCTTATTTTTTATCGTCCTCCTGTAATTTTTTCTGCTTTTCTCAAATAGATCTGTTACTTTTAAAGCGCGTCCTCCGAATGCTCTCTTCTTATTTCGTATTTCATCTTAGTCGATTTTATCCTACAACAACATTTACAAACGGTCAAACAATTGGATAGTTGAATTCTGGATGGCGTTGCCCATTCCGTGCTTCTGTACTAATTTCTGTGAAGTCTTCCCGCCCCATGCGCCCTGGCTTTCGACTTATCCCATATCAGCCTTCTGTATTGCCTTTCCTGGTGCGCTATCATACGTGTGAAGAGATAGAAATGCAGAAGCTTAGACTAGAACTGTACCAGTAATACTCCTTCCTTTTGTGCTACACATTTTGACTTTTGAGTAATATATTAAATTATTTACGGCCCATAGTGAATGGACCCCATTATTGCTGAAACTTGTGGATTTATAATACGACACTAAGGAGTTGTAGTAAACGCATATCCTTAGAAAATTACCAACTGAATTGAACACGCCTATAAATCTTGTAAAATATCACTGATTTTCCTAACTTTTATCAGTAATTTTGTTACGTAGAATTGTTATTCGAAATAAAATCTATCTGCTGAAAACAGGTTGGAAGTTAAAACAGGCGTAAACAGAAAAATTTGATGGCGCCAATACATTTTGCGTCGGCATAGCAGCTGCCACCAGTCGCTACGCAACATTGATATCGAATTACGTCAGGTTGATTTTGATCAGGAAATCAGTGTAGAAACAACAGAGTCATAGTGTGATTAAAAAACAGCCTACTAGCGAAACGAAAACTTAAAAAACGACGAAAGAAAAACAAGTGGACGCTAAGATGTCGTCAGTATATTTTGGCCTCCTTAATTCATGCTGTTTACGTTCGTTTTATCTTCATACGTGAGCCTAAATGCCTAATGAGAAGGCATCAATTGTTTGCATCACTAGACGTAAGCGTATACTTTCACGCAGACCGGAGGCAGCCATCAGGCGTCAGATAATTAAACCAAAATACCCACTGACGCGGCAAGAAACGTCTAAAGTAGTTTATCGGATCTGTTGCAGTTGGGAACAAAGCAGCTTCGTCGAAGAAACTGGAGGAATGCTCCAAAGATGAATGGCTGAACAGGAGACAGCAGTGTTGAGAAACGACTCCAGTTCTGAAATTGTGACTTATTCGACGAGATCCGGCAAAACATTAAAATTACACGAGGCCCAAATTCTCGCTAGAGGTGGCAACCGCGTGAGCCGTAAGCTGCCGGATTGATGGTTCAATAGCCCGCAGTCTATTAAACAGCTCAACGGCCTTACCCTTCCATACTCGGTGCTGAGACTTCGCCTAGGCGGATTAATTGTCCACACAAGGAGAGAACAGGTGAACACTGCCCCCAACGCCAGGATCAGGGGGAGCAGATCGTCGAGCCCTCATCACGCCAACATCCAACACTCGTGATGAAATTTCAGCAATTAACGATGCGAATGTCTGCCATCAAGCATTCATCACACCACGTGCAACAGTACCTGATGAAGGGGATGGAGCCGTGAATATTCATAGGTATGCGGTAGCATGGCGACTGCATCCTATAATTACTGAAGCCCTCTGCGCATGAACCACCTGTATCTGCTATTGCCTCTGATGATGAGTTACAACAGGAATCCGTAACGCCAGCCAAATAAAGATCTCGTCCTAACGATCGTGTCTCCCTCTTCCCACTTATCTTCGCTTCTATCAGCAATTCACTCAATTTTCCGTCTTCTTGATAGGTCGTTCATCGCTGCGCGGCAGCCTGGTTAGTCTCCAGATGCAAGTCCTAAGATAAAACAGAACTGTCTGTCTGCATAAGTATACGGTAAGGTGTCTTATTAAGGGCTACATGGTACAGGATATGGTAGATTGCAACATGTACCGCGTGCAAGTGGTGCCTGCCCTGCACGGTCCTTAGCCGACAACCAATCATCACCTGTGGCTTTCGAGGTTAGGCTCACCCTAGCAGCACACGCCGATAACGGCCTTTATCAACTGGCGAAAGTAAATTAGAGTATCCAGTGTTGGGTGTCCACATATTTAGTTAGTCTGCTCCGCTTCCCATTCCGCTCTTCCTTCCCACCCGGAAAGAATCTTACGGCGAAATGGAAATAAAATCCTGCCTATGGCGCACGTTAGTAAAATGAAGTCGCTACCAGTAGTGGAGTTCGGCAGCCGATGCGAATGTCTGAGCAGCTGCACTTCTTCCAGCTTGCGGGGAAGGGGCTATAGACTGGGCCCTTTTAGCGGGCAGCCATCATAATCGGTCTGGCGTCCTTGTTCAAGACCTCGCCGCCTCAAGATCATGCGCTGTTTTACAGTAAGACGTTCCAGACGCGCTGACCTGAAGTCACACGACCAACAGCTCGGGCATACCTGCGTCCGCACAGCCGCAGCTGCCCATGCGGTCACTCGAACGCACCTCCTCCCCCCCGCAACCGCAACCTTATCCACTGGGACACCACCCCTCGGCAAATGCAACACACACTGAGTGGACACCACTTGAGCTTGGCCCACGAGCTTACAAAAGCGGTTGTCGCCACTATCTCAAGGACCCTCAGGCATGACTGGGCGCAGTCATCACCAGCCCTGGCTTTGACAGTGGCCGCTGCCGCCTGAGTGGACTACTCCGGTTCTGTGCGCAATAAACCACTCACTCGGGTGCCTTTCGTCTTATCCTTCCAACATGGGGTGTGACTTGATAAGTGTAGCTCACTGACTATACACATTCTCACTGCTGTGTCGCTACACTCCAAACAAATACTGAGAGCGCATCCTCTGTTCGCGGACCGTGACTCGCACATGTACAATTCACGATCTTAACAATACAATAAACACCAACACTCCTCTCTATCCTCCGGCTTTACCAGTAGGTGGTCTAACTCATGAAATGTCATGGTCGAACTTTGGACGAGAAATGTAACATGCATCATAAGATTTAGTAATCATTTTGTTCAACAGTGGTTAGTTTTACCACACCGAGGTCAAATATGCGTAAACAGATATATATTGAGTACGCGCGACATGCTGACATTTTTCTGCGTCACGCCGTGCGATAAAGATGTCAATCTAATGTTCTTCAACAGCCGACTATGAGAGGATACAGAAATTA
The DNA here is from genome assembly GCA_902702965.1 of Spirometra erinaceieuropaei. Taxonomy (NCBI): domain Eukaryota; kingdom Metazoa; phylum Platyhelminthes; class Cestoda; order Diphyllobothriidea; family Diphyllobothriidae; genus Spirometra; species Spirometra erinaceieuropaei. The sequence continues at coordinate 623,554 of CACRXP010000106.1, read as the reverse complement.
GCCAAAGGTGGGTTATCGCATGCGCCCTTAACAAGTATTTTTACTATAAGTAAGGTTACTCTGTGGCGAAAACTTAATGATAGAACCGTAAAAAACAGAAGCAGAGTGGAAGAAAACGGTGCCCAAGTAAGCAAGACGACGATTTTATTCGGCGTACACAAAAAGTATCGTTATATGCTTACTAAGACCATTCACAGGGCATATCTGCCGATGTCCTATCTGGATATAATTAGGAAAGGATGCGGGAGTTTGAACTTCATCAAAAAAGCCATGATCAAGCCGTTTTTAAGTATAAAACATATTAAAGAAAATTTTCTATTTGCTAAGAAATATATTGGTTAACGGCCCATACTCTGGAAGAGCATTCACATCTGTGATGTGGTCTCCTTCGTAGGCAAGCCAATGAAGTCGACATAGATGGTCATATGAGGAAAAAACTATTCAAAAGAGCACACTGCGCCGTGGACAACATTCAAGAATTGTCGGCGGTTAATGGTTAGGATGGCGATTAAATTCTGAGAGAGATCAGTCTGGCGGTCGACTACGAACACCAACAACAGCAAGGTGTTTGTCACCATTGTGAGATCCGTTTTCGATTACAACGATATCCACCGACGCCGACTGGATACCTGACAATCGTTCCAAAGACGTATGAATCTAATAACGCAATTAACCGTAATCTGACTTTTTAGAAAGGATTCAGCCTTTCCGCATGTCGATTTTCATTCCTGCCTACAGTCCATATCTCAATCCCATCAAAAATCTTTTGCATTTATCAAAAGACACTGGCATGACATTTCATGAGTTATCCCACTTACTGTATTTCAGGCTCTGCTAAAGGGACTCCTAACCCGCTGGCAGCCTGTAATGTTCGTCATCTTCCAGATATTCCGCGGAGCAAGAGGCCGGTAAAGAGGAAAACGTTGGTCGCGCATGAACTGGCGTTCTGCATATTTGCCATCACTGCTCTCAGCAAGACCTGGTTCACCGAGCAGAATTGACTCAAGGAGGTGGGTGCCAGCTACATCTTGTCATAGAACGGTCACCTAAAGTCAGTGCAACTCAACGCTATCGTCGCCTTTGTTGTCAACACTAATTTGTGAAACAACTACTCTGTATGCCGCAGGACAATAACGACCGTCTCATAACCCTACGCCACCTTCGTCGGCGTCTGCATCTCCCAGCTCCAACGAGGTACGGGACAAATCCTACGAAGACCTACAACCCCTCCTGGGTGCTGTGCGGAAGGCGCACAAGCCGACTGTACTTGGTGTCACTAGTACCCACGTCAGGACAGATCACGCCGCCTGGGCGGCAGTGCTGCGTCCCAAGGGAATCGACAGCTGCAATGATAATGGTCACATTCTTCTGTAGACCTTCACTAAACATCGCTGTGTCCAGACAAACACGTTTTTCAGTTGGGTTGCAGGATATCATACAGCAGCAGAGGTACTAGCCAAAAACCCCGGCAGGTGTTTCGCCAATATTCTGACGCTGCGTGGCGCAGCTGCGAGATTTTCGGTTGATCAGCGGGTCCTACAGCATTCCTCATGTGCCTCCTGGTAGATACACCAGTTTCGAAATTATTAATTTTTAATTTTCTCTGAAATTAACTGCTAAACTACAAAACAATACTTCCGCCAGTTGACCACTCCGAAAGCTAAGATGATCGAACCCGTAGGCCGGCATGAGTCTTCGTTGGCATGCTCAAACCTTAGCAGCGAAATTTTCGAATTTCCATTTATTGAGAGGGGAATCGATGGACTTAAATGTGGCTCGCCGAACCGTGAAACTCTCATATTTCACGGAGAGCAGCACAAGTTCATGCGCGGTTTATCGTAGCACTTAACTGTCATTAGACAGTACACTGTGACTAGGCCACAACGCGTATTGCCTCCGGAATGTAGTTTATTGAGAAAAAATGTTATAAGGGAGGCTAGTAGGACAAAAAGACAGATAGACAGCAAAATGCAAATTGTCAAGGATACGCCCAGGCAAGCGGACGTCCTTTTGCAATCAGGTAATCAACAGAAGCAATTAAGGAGTTAACGGGCAAAGTAAGGACAGACAGACGTTTACTGAACAAACCATTCGGGAGAAAAGAATGTGCTCATCGATGTGGACCGCTGATTGATGACGCTAATTAGAACGACGACGCCAGGAGAAAAAGGCATATTGGGGTTGGGTGGGGGAGAAAAGGGACTTAAGAATCAAACACGAAGCATATCTAAGTGTTCAAGTAGCATGGTGTGTAGTCTGTGCTCAGTGTATCATACCATAGATGGGTTTTTATTCCTTAAAAGGTGGGTCATTTTTAATGGTCGTAACGATGGTTAATCCGTTGCCGCCGAGAGATTAGCTTCGCTATTGACATAATGACAATCGCCGATTATGTCGGCGTTCTTGACGGCCAAAAGGTTAGTCCACTGACTTACTGCGTCAGAGGAGAAGGTAGGGTAGGAGAGGGGGGGAGAGATGGGATGGCGCCACAAAAATGGCTGCTCAAGAAAGAAGGGGGGACTTTGCCCCGCTAAAAATAAACTATATCTGTAAAAAAGGCAATCGGCACACTGAAGAACGTCGCCCACTTACGTCAGTCATGGAACAAGATGACAGAAATCTTGGTGTTCAATTTCGGGATACCTCAGACGTCATGCATTCCACTTGCGCACCTAACGCATTACCTGAGAAGCTTATTTCCAAATAGAATATATTTATGAGAAAATTTATCAAGAACGGGTCTATAAATATGATCGACAATCAGCATTAACATATTTTTGGGTAGACTGCCAGACCAGGATTGGGCAAACTTGCGTGTAAACCACCAGAGGGCAATAGTCTCTGCGGAAACGTTTTTCTAAAATAAACTTTACCCGCCTGAAATTTTTTTATTCCTGCTTCCTGTTGATCAAGCGGAGCTGAGTGTGAACAAGCACGTTATTTTCAAAAAGGCAAATGGAAATTTTTTTATTTTTTAGAAAAATCTTTTTTAAAAGTTTATGCGATTTAATCCTTTAAAACGCGTCATAAACGTCTACGAACTACTCTTCTTTAAATGCTTATATTGTCCTGAAACATGTAAATAGTTCATAAGCAATAACAAAAAATGCCGCATTTGGCGATCATTTCAGTCCTATTGAGCAGAGTTAGACATTTTCGTGCCGCCCGGATCCACTAGTTTGCATTTTGAGAACGAAACGGGCAGCGCCTTAGCAGGTTGAGCAATAGTTAGGGAACCTACAGTGAGTGACCGATCGCACGAAATTTTGGCTTAAATGCTGAAATAAGTTTTCGATTAGAACGGGTAATTTGGGCGCGGTGGTAATAACGAATATCTTTCGGCGTAATCGTGTAATATTCAGGATGACAGTTTTTGAAAGCACTGCTTTTCAATCACCTGTAGAAACTATACTCAGGATAAAAATGACTAATTAGGTAGCATGCATGTTCCCCGTTGATTTTCGATGATCTTTCAAGTTCAAATATATTTTATAGAAACCACGAACATAAATATGCTTCCTTTAAGTAGTTTGACAGAGAATCACGTCTCGTCTATTATTAAAGACGCTGTGTGAAATATTTTGAAAAGCATAGAAATATATGTGGTGTTCCCTACAAGGAACGGATGAAACTTGTCGCTGCAAACAATGCTGAGGCTGCAAATTATTCGGCAATTTGAAAACTTTTTAAAACCTAATTATTCTCCAACTTTGAATGTAAAAGATAAAGAAAAACTGATTCTCTGTCAAAGTCCTGAAGGATGGCATGTTTTAATTTGTGATTTCAATAAAATGTATTTGAATTTGCAAGTCCATCGAAAATCAATGTGAAAAATACATGCTGCTTAAATAGTCATTTGCTTACTAAATGTTGTTTCCACAGGGGATTAAAAACAGTGTATTCTAGACGTAACATCCTGCCAAGTCCGATGTATTGTAGGATTATGCCACTAGCAATTGATTATTATAACCGCGCTCAAGTCCTTCTTCCTAATCGAAAACGTATTTTAGAATTTCAGCCAACATTTCAAGAGATCGATCACTCAGTGTATATGGCCACTCCGCTGAGTCGAAGAGTAAGCGGATATAAATATTATCCACATCGGTCTGGAAAGGGCACATATGGGCCAAATGTCCCGTTTTGCTCTCGTTTAAGACCTTCATCACCCAAATACCCAGGCATTTCCTTAATCAAAAGGGTAAGTTGATAGAGGAGACTTTGTAATTAAAACACAGTGAGTGGCCGTTCCCATAAAATTTCGGCGAAATTCTGAAATCCGCTGTCAACTAAGAAGGTTGTAACTTGATTATCATGCCGCATGATCCCTCAATATTTCGGACTTGTCTCTATGTTTGCTTTTGAATGCACTTCTTTACAACCTCCTGTAGAAACGACACCTGCTAAAAAATAACTGCTTAATTAACATGCACTTTAGACAGAGGTAGTTATGTAACCCTAACTGAAGCAACCAAACCCCAGTCACCTGCAATACAGGACGGGTAATAGTGTGGGTTTTTACAGGTGGGGCCGGGGAATGCACAGGAGATGAGGTCGGGTAATTGTATGTAGAAGAACAGCTATTGGGAATGCGCGGTTGTACTTTGAGTGTTTGAGAAATAATTTCCCTAACTCCTAACCCTAACCACTTACCTTAACCCCTAGCCCTAACTTTAACCCTAGCATCTAATCCTAACTCCTAACCATGACCCCTAACCCTAACCCCTAACTGTAACCCCTTACGTAAACCCCAACTGTATTGTATTATGGTGGGGCTACATAATTACATCTTACATGTAGGCATTATCGTCTCCATCCATAAGTTGATCTGAAGGTTTTAATAAACAGAAACCGCGCAGCCAAACTTTTGGACAATTGATTGAGGACACTGTAAATTTCGAAATGACATTTCAAGAGCACAAAAAACTCCTCAAAACCCACCGCTGATAAAATGTAAAACCTAGTTTTGTTGACAACGATTCCGATGTTACTCGAAACGGGCTTTTATTTTATTTGTGAATTTCTCTTCCATTTTCCCAGTTATCGACTCTCCTTCCGGTAAGTGAAATGATGAAAACTTGCATATTCCTGACATATGATAAATGGGCTTTTCCATGAATTGTCGATCAAAATTGCCAAATGCGTCTTCGTTTCAAAAATATCAACTGAGTAATGTTTTAGACCTTTTTATCCTGCAGCATAATTCTATAATAATTCGGTGAGCACACGATGCCGGCCTCTGAACGAACTTCTTTCCAGCTGCATCCAAAAACTATACTCTGTAAAAATGGCTACTGAAGTAGCATGCATTTTTCTCATTGATTTTCGATCCCCTTAACTATTCAATTATTTTTTCGTGGGAGAAGTGCATAAAAAGTATTCATTCTTTTGCTCATTCGGTAAAAATTCTCGTCTTATTCCAAGTTTATAATCAAGGAAAGTGTATATTGTGCATGTTCGCGAAATTGTGCGAAATTCTGTTTGCCATATTCAGCCATATCTCGAGTAATCGCATGAATTGTTTGAGACACCCTTTGAAAACGTATTATTAAAGACCGTCCGTTTCGCCAATTTCTGCCATTTTGTTGCAATAATTACTTCAAAATAACTACATACGAAATTTAATAAAGTGATCCGCTAAATGGCATTGTACTTAAGGTGTTTTATTCGCTTGGTTGTTTGCTTTGGCGGGTTTTCCTACAGCTACTGACCGTATTCGCTCATTTGACGCAGATTTTTGATTTTTCAACATTTCCCGTGTAGTTTAGCAGTTGTTACTTCCTACCATCGTAAGTGTTCTTTATTAATTTTGTTTTTATTTTGTCTGAAGGTCGTTTCTAGTTATTGAGAGACTTTCTCCATACACATATGCCTATTTTCGATTGGTTAGTCTGGGTTATTTTGCGCTCTTGGCATTAGTTAAGATGAAGAGTGTTTACAGAGTGTCCCTTATTGCAAACGTCTTTACATAGTAGTCTACTGGTAGCTTGAAGCAACCACCAAGTGGAAGCGTGACAGAAAATATGACCCACTGCTCTGCGTAATGAGCAATTTGAAGATCAGGCAACTTTTAATGCTTAAATATACTTGTCCGTGTGCTTAACTTTTCCATGTCCACTCCCAGGGTCTGTCGGCGTAGACTACGTCATTTTAATATTTTACGAATATCCAGCGGCCTGTGATGTACGAATTCTTCAGAAAATATACATGAACTACTCCTTAAAGGCAGAGGCACCCAACGTAAAACCCAACCTGTGTTTCGAAAACAGCCTGAATAATTGAACATTTTGGTGTGTCGGTAGCCTCCCGTTCCAAGTAGAAAAAGTTGGCAAGATGTAAAACCCTAAAAATAGTTTTGCGTAAGCTTAACCGCCTGTGCATCATATCAAAAAATATGTTGAAAATGTACTTACTTCGATACTCTGAGATGTAATTAACTGCTGGTTACAGTTTGTAAAAGTAACTGGGGTTTCTCATTCATAAGCAGTCATATCGTTATGTATCACCTGTCTTTTACTGCCATTATTTTTTCGGCATTTTCGCTCCCGTAAATCTGTGTTTACAAAACCACACTCAGGGAGTAATAAGGGTTGAACTACTTGGAGTAGAAATTCCAGCAGTTTGCAACTCGACTGCTTGAGATGGACGTGGGAGCCAATAGTTTTGACAGACACGCAGGCGAATAGCAACTGGATACGGCAACACCTGGCTACTCGGGCAGTGATACACTTGCAAGCTGCCAATTGTGGTAGGCAAGTAGTGACCCTAGGGCAATTTGCGTTCAACACAGCGAAACCTACGCAATTCACTATCTTTAGATGATGATGTGTCTGATGATGGACTAATGGGAGGATCCGAAACGTCCTGCAGATTAGGCTCAAGTTCCAGCGATTAGGGCTTTTTTCGCGAAATCTTAAGATATTGACAAAGTTCTGTTAGCAAAAACAGTAAATCTGGCATTATTTGGCATGTTGACTCATGCCTAAATGGGAATATCGATCCGCAGGTAATTACACCTTCAGCTGCCTGTTGCTTTAGAAATGACAGAAATGGTAGAGGGGCGCTCGCCGATCATTTCTACGGAACTCTCTCATCCCCCTTGTGCCTTACGAGTTCTCTTTCTCAAGCCCCAACAGCAGCTACACAGCGACACATTATAACATTCTGCCTATATCATACGCCGCTGTGCGACTGCTGATTGGACTCAAGGCAGAGTCCATAAGAGACAACGGCACGAGTGAGTTCCGTAAGAACGATCGGTGAGCGCCCCCTACCATAGCTGGCCAAACCACTATCCTTTCTGTGCCAGGAATCGTTCGATGCTGTAATCCAGCCCACAGACTGGAAGACGGCCCACATTACACCCCTTTACAAAAGCGGTAGTCGTGCTCTTGCAACGAACTACAGACCCGTCAGTCTGACATCAATCTGCTGCAAAGTGATAGAGAAAGTCATCAAAAAGGAGTTGATGACTTATCTGGAAAGTAACAATCTCTTGTCCAATGCACAAAATGGTTTCCGTAGGAGAAGGCCATGTGTAACGAACTTGCTATATACAATGCAAAGTTGCACAAGAGCACTGGACGCAAAACACACTGTGCACGTGGCCTATGTTGATTTCCGGAAGGCGTTCGACAGTGTCCCGCACCAACGTCTCCTGCACAAGTTGAGAATAATGGGCATCGGCGGCAAACTTCTCAAATGGATCGAGAACTTCCTCATCGGCCGTTCCCAAATTGTCTGCGTAGAAAGATAGCAATCAAGGCGCACATTCATAGAGAGTGGAGTCCCAAAAGGCTCGGTGTTCGGACCAACCCACTTTCTCTTGTTCATCAATGATTGTGTAGATGGGTTGGACTGTGATAATGCCATGTTTGAGGATAACATAAAAATCTGAAAAGTTATCCAGAATGCTACCGATGAGACCAACTTCCAAGAAAATCTTTGTCGATTGGAGGAGTGGTCCCGCAGATGGCTGTTGTCATTCAATTTGACCAAATGTACCATACTGCGCCTCGTAAATCAGACCCCTTATACGCGGCCATACCATCTGAACGGAATGCCACATCGAAAAGCAGAAACCCAGAAAGATCTCGGAGTCTGGGTTGCAGACAGCCTTAAGCCTTCTACGCAATGCTGTAAAGCAGCCAAGGCCGCAACTTCAATGCTATATGCCATCAAGCGGGCATTCGCAGTATTCGATGAAGACTGCTTCTCCAAATTCTTCGGCACGTTTGTAAGGGCGCATCTCGAATATGCAATTCAGGCCTGGAGATCGTGGACGCATCAGGATGACAATCTGCTCGAACGGGTGCAGAGGCGAGCAAAAGTAATAAAAGCTCAATGTGCACTGCCATAAGAGATTCGCTTAACTAACCTAAATCTATATCCTCTGAGTTATAGGCAGTTGCGCGGAGACTTGATACAAACTTTCCGTATCGTGCGTGGCTTGGACTGCGCCCTTCGGGGCGATGACTTTTTCCAACTCGCCATAGCAACTAACCTCCGGGGACATCCCTTCAAGATACGTGTGCCCCAGGGTGTATTAAATGTGAGAAAATATTTCTTCTCCAACCGTGTCGTGGAACCGTGGAATAATCTGCCCGAGACGGTTGTCATGTATCAATCTGTGGCGACATTTAATGAAAACTTGACAGACATATGCTACAGCATCAAGCGAACTATGTGACTTTTTAGCCATGAGACCAGTGACATATGTGAATCAATGCCTGCATACACTTACTGCTGTAATTTCTTCACATTATGCTAATTTATCGATTTTATGTGTACAAATAGGGAGTTCAAAGGCGTAAGCCTATTTCCCTAAATACGCTGATTGATTGGCTGACTGACATTCGTCTGTCAGATACTCAAATGCAAAATATTGCCTACATGCTGCTGGAATAAAAAACGTAGTGAGGAATTTTCGCATAGTGATGCAAATGAGACGACAAAATTCGTTTTTAACCAAAGTATTTGTGCTGAAATTATCAAAGGAACCTCTGCGATAGAACTGGCCTTCCATTAAATTTCAGCGTCTATAAAATTGCTCTGTCACTTTTTTTCCTGGGTGGACGCCTGAAGTACCTACTGCGTATTAATAAATTTCGGATGCACTTGTGGTCTTAAGTGTTTTCACCATAAAAATTTGCCGCTTTTGATTTCCGGAAAAATCAAATATTTGAAAGATTGGGAAGGTTGCATGAGAATCGATATCGCCTCAAGCTTCTCAATCGTGCGAACAAACTACATCAGATATGTACTTAGCATCTTTAAGCAACATAAATATTTTAATTTCCCGTAGAAGAATATCCTAACAAAAGAGGAGTCGGACTTTCAAATGTAGGTGAAATATAAAATTTTTGCGCCGGGTATATTAAGCAAGTTTTTGCAATTGCTTCGAGCAAAGTGCTTATTAACAGAAGGAGCTGGGTTAAAGAAATTGTTTGCATTTTCTTTAAGATAAGCAAATTAATTTATAAAGGAATGTTTAATGGGGAATAAATATCAGTATTAGCAAAAAACTCATGAAAACGGCAAAGATTAAGTATATGCGCTAAAAGACGTTTGCATTCTGTCTAAGAATATTTCGAATATCTTTTACTACATAACCGACCTCCGTTTCGAAATTTTCTTTAAGTGAACTTTCATCTTACTTTAAAAATTACGTATGTGGGGCGCAGAACAATGAGCAAATAAAGGTATTCCAGCACCGCTGAGACTTCGTTGCGAAAAGGAGCTGCGAATTTCATCCTACCAACGAAAGTCTGGCCGGAAACTCTACTGAACGGCACTATTTTTAAAAAAAATTGTTTGTAGTCCTCTATAGTTTTTTCTTACCCTGCGCATACACTTAACTATTACATGAAGGCTTTATGGCTGTATGACCCAGGTGGCTAAAGCTTTCGGCGGTGTGACGCCAGAAGACAGCCATGCCTGAATTAACGCAAATTTTGACTTATCTTCGCTCATTGTTGCAACATAATGCACGGGTTATAATTTATTTGGAAGTAAAACTACAGATTCTGCTCAAAATTCGGCTTGAACACGTTGGCTCTAAATTTACTTCGCGTCGGACGCGATGACGCCTATAACGAAGTTCAGGCTCTTCGCAGAGTATAGCATAAAATGCAACGTTCCTCGTTGAATGTCTTGTACTTTTTCCGTTTAACCCCTAAAACAGATTTGGATAACCTCTATGAGTCATCCAGCTTCCAAACTAAATTTAAAGCACGGGCTCTTCAAAAGCTGACAAAATGAGTTTTTAAGCATGTACACTGCACATAACTTCAGTTACAACATGCTAACAACAGAAAAGTGTGTTCGCATTTCCGGATTTACCTAGCACTGTCTTTGCAAACACCAAACCAACAATGTGAAAAAACAACAAAACTGAAACTTTTAATGCTTGTCGTACTTCTCAGTCGGTATCCAGATGGAGATTTGGGAGTCACTGCATCAATGGGTTTGCACGAACAGCTCAGCTCCTTGTTAAGAGATGCGAGCTGGCCAGTTCCAGGAAGAAGTTTAGTAGAAGCAGGTATGATTGCTAGGACAAAAAGTTTATTGGAATGACATTTCGGATTTTTACTCGAACCCATTATCTGCGACTGTCTCTGATCATGGGTTCGAGTGAGAATTCGAAGCATTAGGCCAACAAACATCTGCTTCTATTGAGCGCATCTTCTTCGCGAAGGCATGTGCATATATAACGCTAGGCCGAATCAAAGTCGAACGAGATCCGATTTCCGTGAGACCATTTCGGAGAGTATCGGCGTCCCAGTGCCCGCATAAACTGCAATCGCACTGGGAGCAAACAACGAATGACTGTGATGATGGGGTTTGAATCGCATCCGGCCAGCTAATGAGTTCAGCTTCCAAACTGAATTTTAAACAAACGGGTTCTTCATGAGTTGGGAAAAGGATTTTTTAGGCATAAATACTACATATAGCTTTAGTGAGGGCGTGCCTCCTACGGAAATGTGTGTGCAAATTCCGTCTTTCCAAACATCAAAATAACAATGGACAAAACAAAAAAACGGAGAATTACATTGCTTGTCTTACTTCTCAGTCGGCATCCAGTTAGCGATCTGACAGCCACTGCATCGATGGATTTGCGCGAACAGCTCAGCTCCTGGTTGATAGAAGCGAGCAGGCTAGTTCCAGGAAGCAGTTTAGTAGACGAAGGTGCGATTGCTAGGACAAGAAGCTTATTGGCATGACATTTCGGATTGTTACTCGAACCCATCTTCTGCGATTATCTCTGATCATGGGCTCGAGGGAGAATTCGAAACTTTAGACCAACAACCATCTGCTTCCATTGAGCACATCGTCTTCTACTGGACTCAACTCCTCTTGAAGTATTACGACAATTACCCACTAGAGCTTTAGCGTCGATTTGTATTCTAAATTCTTTACGATATGTTCGCTTGAAATTTTTAGTATTTCTGGTTTTCATATAGCTATCGTCCTAAGACCTGGCGGCGTCTTCACACCATATCTTAGAATTCGGTGATATCCCAAGGAAGTCGGCTATAGACTAAGACAGCGAGATAGTCTAAAAACATCAATTTTTTTAAATAAGTAGGAAATTACCGGACATAAAAATCTTTTTTTACCACTCTTCGATCCCTTTTTCGTTTGTTGAAGGTTTTGGCTAATCTAAAGCAACGAACTGGCAAACGCTGATACTGATTTAGACTCTTAAAATGCAAAGTTTAGCATTTCTCCGAAGGAATCTAACATTTCCTCAGATGGCATTATCCTGGCAGTGGATAAACGCATAAAGGGGCTCGTGAATCAACGAACTGACCAGAGTTGGTTGGTGTCTCGTTAGTTTCTCCTTAAATCTTGTTCTTCCCAAATAGTTCCTATTTTGACACCTTGTTAAGATGTCCTGTATGGAATCTAAGACGCCTAACGCTTGGCGCACGTAGGCATTCACTCTTCTATCACTCCTCTAAACTCTTTTCTTCAATAGTTTGCTGTTCCGCAATTATTCAGCTTGCTGGAAAAGTTGCCTTAGATTCCACCATACCATTCTTCTGCAAATTCTCTGACTAGTTAAAAGTTGCACATAACGCCAGGCGTAAAAATCTGGACGCTGTTACTCCTGTAGTACAATCTGCTCTAAGAGATTTACATAAGGCTTGCAGTGCTTACGTATGCGCATTTCTTGACTTTGATTCTGCTTCTAGTACTGTTCTACGCCATTTCCTCCTTACCAAGAAATCCTCCCACATCTCTTTGGGCTGGGCCGTTTCTTAGCTTGGAGAATACATCGTTTTTTTTGCACTCAATTTGTCCAGTCTGTCAAGCGGAAATCTACTATCCCTCCCAGTAACTGTGGGTTCCTTCAGGGCTTCATGTTAAGACTTAGTCTAGCATTGTGCAATAATTTACCGTACTTACAACACAGGTATTAGCTAAAAGGCCAGACACGCGTGTTTCGCCGATCTTGTGCCGCTGCCTGACGCAGCTGCGAGGGGTTCGGCTCGTCAGTGGGTCCCCCAGCTTTCCCCGTGTTTCGAAAGAGTTACTCCAAGTTCGCGCATTAATTTCCTCGGAAATTAAACAAGGCAAGTTGAAACTGGAGTCCATATACCAGAAAACACACGGGGAAAGCTGGGGGACCCACTGACGAGCCGAACCCCTCGCAGCTGCGTCAGGCAGCGGCACAAGATCGGCGAAACACGCGTGTCTGGCCTTTTAGCTAATACCTGTGTTGTTAGTACGGTAAATTATTGCACAATGCTATACTACTGGCTGCCTGTTGGCGGTTTGTGAATATTAAGCGGCTATTCCGCAGTAGCTGATGGATTTCAGCTCAAATATTCATATCAAATTTCGGACCGTGCCTGAAAAGGCCTGTTTCGAAATAGTTACTCCAAGATCGCGCATTAATTTCCTCGGAAATTAAACAAGGCAAGACTTAGTCTGTTTTTCTTTCACACTGATGACCTTGAATCGACAAATAACTACCTATATGCTAAGTATGCTGACGTCATTGTCTTTGGTCCCGCTCACGAAAATCAACTGATCTCCACTTTTGGTTGATGACTTGGATCACGTCTCTGTGTGGTCCAGTTTATGTTTAGACTGCGTGCCTCTCCCATTCCTAAATCTCTGAAAATTCTTTCCTACTGGGAATTCTTTTTCTCTTTTCTTTTCAAATTTGTTGTCATTATCTCTTCATATTAAAACCGTTTCCACCAAGATTCGTAATTTCCTTTATTATATTCGTCGTCTGCACTCCCACTACACACGTCAACCCCCCGTCTGCAGATTTATGGATGAATGCATTCTCCCACTTATTCTGTATTTTTCTTCTGTTATTTCTTTTGTCCTTCTCAAAAAATGTGTTAATTTTAAAACGAGTCTTCCAAACGTTCCCTTCTACTGTAGGCATTGCGTATTACTCTATGATCTGAAGTCATTATAAGACGACTCGTTACAGCGGTCAAGCAATTTGTTGATTAGATTATGAATTATTCAGTCTAGCCCCTTTATCATGACTGCAAGATTCGAAGTCCTCCTACGCCATGCGTCGTGGCTTCCGAGAGATCTGCATTAAATTGGCATATCGACATACTAACTTACCATTTCTGGACGAAATACAGAAGCTGAGACTTGGACTGTCGCCGTAATAAATCTTTATTTTAATGAAGACCTACGTGCTCTCACATTATTTGTAAATTTCTATCCTGATCAGACTTACCGGAGCCATTTTGCTGAGAATTTTGAATGATGCTTTCAAAATAAAGCTTATTTCTCTTTTCTTTCTCCTCTGGCAAAAGTTGTAATTAATATTTATTATTAGATGCGAGACACTCAGCTTATCAGAGCCCCTGCTGATTAAAAGGATTAGTATGATTGCGTATTACCCGTATATAATACATTTATTTTTAAAATCACAGATCCGTAATATGAAGAATATCAGACAATGTTCAATACGCTTCGGTGACAACTTTCTCTTTCCATCTTAGGGATAAAACACCAGACTTTCAGAATGCCTCGAAATATAGATACAAAGGAGTTGTTAGCGGAATTTAACTACACGGAACAAGATTTGGAAAAGATTAGAGTAGTTGCACTCTGTCCAGGGTCAGTTGACACAGGGCTGCGTGACTGGCCTTCAATAAGCACATTTGAAAGGTAAACATTCCGTGCACAAGCGTGATTTATTGCATGTTTTTAAGATGTCTGTGTCTTAATACGCATCTGTCTAGCAGAATTAGTGATATCCTAATGTGTTCCAACTCGAATGACTTCAGTTATAGCTTATAGTTTGGACCAAGAACACGCAATACTGTTACCGAAATGCGTTGTTTTCCTGAAATAATTAAACTGTTATGCGCTTTTTATCTGTTCTTTCAGACCACGCCCAGTCTGATCCAGGACAGTAGGTAATAAAAACTAAGTCGAGCAAATTATAAAATTTAAGCGCATGCTGCGCCAAAGTATTGTTAAGATGCAGACATTATTGTCTTTTCTGGTCGCGAAAGCTCCGGTGAAAGTTTGAATCACTTCGTTACAAGACTCAGTCGCTAAAATGTTTGTCCTAGGTAATTTGCACTAATTCATACGCATTTTCTGATTAATGCTAAACTTATTTTCCCCATTGATAAAGCTGAGTTTTAAAAGCGTAATTCTTTGGTTTTAGCTACCCATGCATAAAGTGAAAAAGATGCAAATATGACCCTCCGAGTCCAATTTTTGGAAGACACTTTTTGAGAACCAAGGTTATGAATTCCTTTATGGACTTTGAGACGTACAGTTTAATCCTGTTTACCTGTTTCCATCTTGTCCCGAAGCGTTAACGTACCTGTCCCTGCAATCTCGCACACGTTGGTTTTCCCACGCATGGATCCCCGCGAGATTGCCGCGTAGACAGGCATCCGTCTGGTTGTAGGGAGTGGACAGTGAATAGTTAACCTACTTAGTAACGCTCAGTAGGCGTGTTAGCATAGAAAGAGGTGAGGGGCAAGGAAGAAGAAAAGCAGTGAACCCCATCTGGACACAAGGCCTTCTGCGAAAACAATACGTGAGCTCTGTGCTCCGACAGAAATAAAAGTATGAATTTCAGTTAAATCAAAAGGGAGTTCAATCGAGGATTTCTAAGAGGTCACCGTTCCACCCAACCGAATCTGATCATGGGCGGTGACTTACGTGTGGTCTTTCATAGTCATAGCCAACTTTCGTTGCACCCACGCACTCTCTCTTCCTCCACAAACTGAACACGTTGTAAAGAAAGATTCATGAATACCGGAGGTGGAAGAGGGCGCATGTGCCTAGCACAACGAAAAACCCGCACCTAGGCGTACCGCCATAGTTTACCGTCCACTGAGCAGAAATTTACGCAATTACAAAAGGAGAGGACGGAGAGATTATAATCGGCACAACGTACGCATTCAACTAGGCCTGTCGCTCAACCCTTAAAGTTGGCACTTGTTATGGATGTCCCTTGCCAATAACGTCTGCTGGACTCGAATTTAGCCTCTGTGCTATTCCAGCACATCCGCTGGGTAGCCCGTTATAGGCGAAGTCCACACACCGCAGTTAATTGTTCTTTGTTAAAAATTTGAAAAGTGCCTTCTACCATAGTCCTTGATTCATCAAAAATACACATGCCCGAACAAAACCCATTTTTAAATAACAACGTAAACAAGCTTCATGGCATCGTGCGCCAAGCTTTGAAATAGTTCAAACGCAATCCTGGATTGTGTATGCCGGTTCGTGAAGATATGGTTGTTTTAGACTGCGACGGCTACTTTAAACCCTCCTGACCACTCACATTCTCGTGCACATATTGGATAAATCAGATGGCACATAAATCACTGATAGGCCAGATTTAGGTAAGCAACTGAACCATAAGTTCGAACATTTGCCACCTTATTTTTGTTATAGGAGTTAAGACAATACCGTAAAATTTAAGAGTATTTCGAATGAAAAATATACGAGTTTCGGAACAGTTTTATGTAGTTAAAGACGTCAATCATTGGCGTGTTTGCTCTTTTTAAGTACCAGATCATGAACAGGATCTTCTGCAGACAATGGTGTCGGCTAGCTCTGACGGCTTATTTGAAAGGTACCACTCATGCCAAGCAAAATTAAGTACCTGCAGCAGTAGACTCTTATCTATAAATAATATTTATTGATTTATCCGCGAGGTAGTGCTTTTCCCACAGAACCCTGCAGACTTCATTCAATAATCATTCCGACTTTGTGATACAAGCCAAAATGCGAATTCCAGGGACTAGTTGGCAAGAAGTAGAAGCGATCGCTCGGACAAGAGTGTTCATTGTCTGACGTTTTGCACTATCCTTCGAACCCATCACCAGAGACAGGGACAGATACGGATGATTCGTGCACAGGAGATTGCAGTATTTGTAAGTTTCAGTCGCTATCCTACTGCGCATCAATGGACAACAATCCTCGATGAATGGGAGAGCGGTTAAATATGATAGGTGTGCGGTAGCATAGCGACTACAACTTATAAATACTGCAACCTCTTGTGCACGAATCGTCCCTATCAGTTCCTTTCTCTGATGATGGGCCAGAGCAAAAATCCGAAATGTGAGGCAACTAGTCCCCTTGTTCTAGCAAGCATTACTACTTTTTTCGACTTTCACGATCGCAACCCAAGAAAACGTTGGCCAGTGCTGGCGCGAAGCGCATTATTAAGGAAATATCGATAGTTTTTCTTATTCGTAAATATTAGACCAATTCAAAAGCGTCATCAGCGCCTCTCCTTACATCGCCTCCACCTGAATCCCATATAAAGTTTTTTTGTCGAAGTCCAGTTATTTCGACCAAAATTTTACCTCCTTTCTGAGGCTGGTCTCCAGAAAGCCTCCGTCTGGTACTCCCTAACTTGCAATATTTGAACGTGAAGAGATACATGCCCTCACTGTCCCGGAACGATAGTCCTCTGCCGAAAAAGTACTCTTGGAAAATGCAAACAGTCTTGCTCAGTTTGCAAGCCGAATGTGTTACTATGATGTCTATTTACTCAGATAAAAGCTGCCCGAAATGTTGCCGACGTTGCAAACATCATTAACATTCAGAAATCGTCGAGTATTCGGTGTAAACACTGTCTAACATTTTTACCACTGTAAACAACATTTATAACTTCTGATGCCAAATTTAGAGTGGGTGATGCAAATCATGAACTATTGTTAGATTCCTAAACAATTACCAATGCATCAACACCTGATAAATAACGAATGACCTCTAGCCAAATGAAATCACGAAATAATTAGTAAAGATTATTTCTGATGCGCATGATTAAAGTGCAACAACAGTAAGAGGGATAGAGGAAGATTTAAGGTTGCGATTTAGTTCGTTGAACCCGGTCTTACCGAAAAGTTCGACAGAATCGGAATTCAGGCGAGCGGCGGCAATTGCGGGAGTCGTTGGCAGCATTCGTCGGGGTTCTTCCATCTGCAGTCGATTCATAAGAGCAACCATCTTCCCCTTCATATTTGGTTCCAGGACTTTAGCTGGGCAAAGTGTCCTTGTTCATCCATCATCGCTGTCTGATGATATCTACAGCGATGTGTTCGCGTGTAAATCCTAAATGTCATACAATTTAATTTATTGTTTATGCGATTGCGGCTTCTTCCTTTGGTCTGTTTTTGGAGCACACACTTTGGCTTTTAGGAGCAATTGAGGGTTTTATTTTACAAGTTACCAACGATGAGACTGAAAAAAAAGGAAATTTTCAAAAACGAAGAAGTTCGAGTCAAAGGTATAAACACATGATTAGTGGCACCACAGTGTTAAAATACCTTTTAGGAAACTCTCGCACATGGTATCCCACGGAAATTAGGGCGACGCAGAGTGTGGCCAGATGTCAGCTAGTCCATTTCTAACGGCGTTTCACTAAAGGGCATTGCAACAGTTTGATGCATTGTTTTCTTTTTTACATTGCCTGAGATGTGCTTGGCTCGGACAGTTTTCCGGATGGCCTAAGCTAATATGTAAAGTGGACAACATTCGAGGGACCCCAAGCTGATCATTTAGATTTTTGTCATCGATAGCAATCAGTTTTGTTGCCGATCCCATATTTAGATTAGACTCTTAATTGAACGGCTAATACCTGAAATTTTTGTTTATGAGAAGTAGTTAAATACAAATTACTGCTATATCCAGGCATGAGACCATTACGCCCAAAAGCATATACAGAGTCTGATGTCGAGCAGAAACAGAGTCAAAATTGAAAAATACCTTCAATACAGAATATACACCGAAATATTTATTAATTCGTCTGAAGGAAACTTATGATAAATTAACCGAGTTTTCATTGCGGTGCTGGATCTTCTTTTATTAAGACATCTATCAAGAACAGAAACTTCAACGTAATTTTCTACCAGAAAACAGCTCTTTGGAGCTCTGCTATATGAATTCACAAATTGAGAAAAAACAGGAATGTACTATTCCCATTAATGCTGTTTTTAGCTTTCTCAGAAATAAAGTGCAAACTTGTAGTAGATCAATTTATACTAAGGTATATAGGCGCAGACCGAAATTAATCATGTATGATTATTTGGGCCGAAGT
The DNA here is from genome assembly GCA_902702965.1 of Spirometra erinaceieuropaei. Classification (NCBI taxonomy): domain Eukaryota; kingdom Metazoa; phylum Platyhelminthes; class Cestoda; order Diphyllobothriidea; family Diphyllobothriidae; genus Spirometra; species Spirometra erinaceieuropaei. The sequence goes on along the minus strand of CACRXP010000106.1, from coordinate 604,998 downwards.
CCACCATCCACATCAGGATAACTGCGTGATATTCATTCACTGCCGACGGGCAGTTGGTAGTATATTTTTGGGTTAGAAGATACTATATCAGCAGGTAGTACTTGTGCTGCTAGTATGGTATCTAAGATGGTATGCTAGTATGGTACCCTAAGCTATTCCCATTATTCCTGCCAGTAAATTTGCTACACAAAAGTCAACAGACGTATCTGTACTGAACACCTGCAGACCACTACATAACATAGGTAAAGGCAAAAATAACCAATTGGCATTCCTTGATGTCCTCCTCTGTCGCAAAGATTGCGGAAGCCTAGAGTGTAAAATGTTCAGGAAAGCGACAAACACGACACAAATACTGAACTTCAACAGCAACCATCCAATCAGCCACAAACGCTGTTGCGTAAGGACGCCATATCGGCGTGTTTAGCTGCACTGCTGTAAACCAGAAGACGAGGTTGCCGCATTCCAATGTCGTCGGCGGGTTTTCAGAGAAAATGATAACCAGCGCGACCTTGTCAACCGGCGCACTCGCGAACGAGACGAGCGGAAAAATTGTATCGATCCACAATTCTGATGAACGATCCCCAACATCAAGAACGTTTCCGAGGCTGTTAGGCTCTTTCTCGTACCACATGGAGTAGGATTTTTAAACAGACTGGAGGTCACCATAAAGCGCCAAAAGATGCGACCAAAAGACCCACTGCCATGGCAAGAAACATCTGGAGTTGTCTATCGGATCTGATGCGGTTGCCGGCAAAACAACTACGTCGGAGAAACTGGAAGACTGCTCCGGGCGCGAATCGCCGAAAACGCGGCAGCGGTGCGGAGAAATGATGCCAGCTCCCAGATCGGTGCCAATTCGGCGAGACCCGGCCACACAATCAAGTTCCATGAGGCCGAAATTCTCGCGAGAGGTGATAATCGCGTGAGCCGCGAGTTGCCTGAGCCATAGTTCGTTGGACCCTAGTCTGGCAAAAATGCAACGACATCCACATTCCATATTCGGTGCTGAGGCATAGACTGGCCAAAGTAATTAATCATTTGGGAGCGGACAGGCCGGTGAGCCAGATGGCTGAGCGATCATCACGCAACGCGTGATGAGATTTCAGCCATTAACAATTTGCATGCCGGCCACCAAGCAAGTAGCGCATCAACTGGCAACAGTTCTCGACGAAGGGGAGAGCGGCCAATTATCATAGGTATGCAGTAGTATATCGACTGCATTCTATAAATACTGCAATTACATGTGCACGTATCACCCGCTTCTGTCACTCTCTCCGATGATGGCTTTGAGCGAGAATTAAAAACGTCAAGCGAATAAAGCTCCTTTTTCAGCGATTGTTTCTCTTTCTTATTAATGAGAAGAGTGATAACTGATAGAAGCGAAAAGACGAGTCCCAGGAAACAGTCTTGAAGAAGAAGACACGATCGCCGGGACAAGAGCTTTATTAGCCTGACGTTTCGGATTCCTGCTCGAATCCATCATCAGAGACATAAGCAGATAAGGGTGGTTCATGCACATGTGGCTGCAGTATTTATAGGATGC
>CACRXP010000106.1:567101-603374 GCA_902702965.1 Spirometra erinaceieuropaei | reverse complement strand
ATCGATAACGACGAAGGTATCATCCACATACCGGGCCCAGAACGTCGGTTTGTGGTGTTGGAAGACCAGCGACTCTAACCGTTGCAGGACCGCCTCGGCGATGAATCCCGAAATCGGCGAACCCATTGGTGTGCCCTTCACCAATTAGCAATTAACGACGCGAATATCGACCATCACGCCACGTGCAACGATTCCTGATGAAGGGGAGGGAGCCGTGAACATTCATAGGTATGCGGTGGCATGGCTACGGCATCCTATAAATACTGCAGCCACATGTGCATGAACCACCCTTATCTGCTTATGTCTCTGATGATGGATTCGAGCAGGAATCCGAAACGTCAGGCTAATAAAGCTCTTGTCCCGGCGATCGTGTCTTCTTCTTCAAGTGATAACTGACTTTGACTGCATCTACCGCCCCCTCTCCTCCTCCCCGATTGAGGGCAGTATCAAATCAGAGTCAAAAAGACCGGAGGCAGGAGAGGGTGCAGGCGGCTAGCAAGGTGAAAGCCCACACCTAGGCGCACCACCACGCCTCAAAACATACACTAACCAAAAGTTTACACAATTGCAGGAGTGGGGTGGGTGCGGCACGGATTCCAGCTGGTGCTGTGTGCTCGTGCAACTAGGCACGCAGCCACGAACCGGAAGGTGGCATTTTTTATAGACGTGCATTCTCGATAAAGCCTGCTGTAGTGCGATTTAACCCCTGTGTTGGTCCAGCCCATCTACCTCGTTTGAGCTGCAAGACCTATTGCATGAATGGGGCCTGCAAACAGGGATCCAATCAGTGAAGATTCTTGAAATTGATTTTTTTCAAAACATGCAGTGAGTGCCACGGGTTTGACTGTCGTAATATTGTTCCACTTTCTGTGAGAGTACAGTTACGAGTGTCGGCTCCAAAGCTTAAAATTCCTCTGCGGCCCCCAGCGTCTCGCGGTCTGCGTATATTCTCCTCACAGTCTCGCGTACTGCACGCAATAGAAAACTCGAAACCTCCTGTCTCTCTACTTTTTCGCCATTTTCTGCGTCTCCTTGAAAGGGTACTTTGAGGGACAGTGTTTTGTCGGTCGTTTGAAAAGATTCCTTGCAATAAATCTGTTAGTATACTCGCTCTCACGAAACAGGTCCTGGATTCTTCTAAGTTCCTCAAGAATGCTATCAGTCGAACAGATTTTTCTAGGCCTTTGCGACAACCAGCGGACTGGATTACGTTTTTGTTGAAGGGGTACAAATCTATAGTAGTTTGTATACTGCCCAAACCAGGTGTCCTTCCGATATACACTGCCGTGAGCTCGTCTGCTTAGATGGACTCTAGGAAAGGCAGGGGGACTGCCCTTTCCACCTCTAAGGTAAACCTTCTCGACGAATTTACAGCATCCAAGAGGATAGTCAAGTTGGTTTCTCTGGTGGCAATTGCAAAGATGTTCTCAATGCTGCGACCATAAGGCCTTAGCTTATTGATTTAGTTGTTTAAGTGAAACTTCTCCACTTTGCCCATGAAGACATCGGCTAGGAGAGGACCAAGAGATAATCCCATGGCCTTTTATCGTTTTCCCCGAGTGTGAGGTGCTCTTCGCTTTGCTGTCCTTTCTGCTTCCTAAGCCGTAACACATCAGACACTGACACGTTCTCCTCCGATGTTTGGCTTGAAGTATATGGTAGTGTATATCGGCCCATAACAGACAGCTTTCGTCAAAAATGGAAGCTGGATATCTTAAGCCCAGTCTGATTCTACCATCTTGAGCTCATTTAAAACACTTTAAAATCACTGAATATTACCCAAACTATTTCATTTCGACATCGGGCCATTTAAGCTGCCATCCAAGACCTCTTCGCTTTCATGCAAAAATAACAAAATGGCAAGGTAAAGGATGCCGACAAATGACTCCTGTGCCAAACAACATGTTGTATTTGAGAGCTAGACAATCTCGGCGGAAAACAGTCAGACCAAAACGCCGTAGTTGGCTTCCGATAGGTCTGGAGACGCGAAATAATGGGAATTATATAAAACAGAAAGCAAGAATGAGAAACCCTCATTCCATCTGCAAATGCACCAGGATAATTATAGGAAACGGATAAAGAAATCATTCGAGAGATTCCATCGGATAAGGTAAAATTAGTAAGGTGTACCATTTGACACGTAAGAGAAAGGCTCGCGCTTAAAACATTCCCATTAATACACAATCTAATGTTCAGATTGTGGTCTTCGAAATGGGTATTTTCTTTGGTTTTACCAGAACCAAAATTACCGCTAACTGTGGTCAGAGACATAACTATAGTTAGAAGTTATTGATATTTCGTTGATTTCAGCAGCCAGCGCTCTCTACTTAGTGAATAATTAGCCGCTTTAAAGTGTGCTATGTCCATGCCTCTGTCAACTTCGTCTCCAAAGGAACTTCCAAAACAGACCCCACTTACGTACACTTCGGCGGATAAAACCAGCAACTCACAAAAAAGAAGACATCCTCAACAAACTAACCTATGTTATGCAGAGACGGGTTGCAGTTGAAAAGCCGCCACGAAATTTATTGGCCCCAATAAATTCTGTACATGCTTGTTTTCAATCTTGATAGTGTTTCTGAAGTCTTGAAAATCCCCAAACTCGGTCGGGTTGGAGATGCCACCGACCCAAACCAGCTATGAACAACCCGTTAAGCGCACCAAAACGAATACTGATAAGGGATCTGGGTAAACTGAGGGCGTGCGTGAATCACACGACCAAGCATCTATCGTGCTCAGGTGTTACCGATTATTCATCTGACACTCCACCTTCTGACATTTCGGAGAAAGATCTTCCGGAGGACAAAAGTAGCCCGTTAGCAAACCTCCTATGAAGTATATTTGTAGTTTGCGTAAATTTTTCCATTTATATTGTGCGAAAATATGTTCCGGTAACTTAATCTTTAAAAGGTAGAACAAACCGGTAGTGTCGTCTCAGCGACTTAAATAATTATACTGCTTGTCTGCATCTCAAGTATGCTTGATATCCGACCAAGAACGATACCCTAAGTGGTAGAATCTGTAAGTGGTTAGTAAAACATATTGGTTGTCACGCTACACTGTCGATTTAACTACTTCCTCAAGGAGGGCTTTCTTACACAGCACTTTCGTGAGCCACTGACTGGTTACATTGAATGCTGGGTCAACTAATATGACCAGCATTTCTGGTCATCAAGAAGGCCCCAGAAGCCGTCAGTTGTCCCCTCACATCACTCACAGCTGACACCGCACCCGGCTCAGAGGCAACCATCAACCGTCATGTAGTGAGGCCGAAAACCAGCTTCCACGGAAGGAAATGCCACTTCGCCTTATCTGACGCAGTTGCCGGCAAAGTTACTACGTCGGAGAAATTGGGAGATAACTCAGGACGTTGTGGATGGTCTAGTACGCATCAACAGTGGAGCACCCATTCGAGGGGACCTGAACAAACTCCAGGTTCACGAGACGGAAATTCTCCAAATAATCAGCATCCGCGTAAGCCTCAAACTGCTTGAAACATTCCTCTCCGTAACGCGGGCAATTAACATATGTGGTAATATGTCCCCTCCCTTTTCAGTGTTAACCTTGTCTGTAAAAAGTAAGTCCTCGTGTCGAGTGGACGTGGATGCACGCCACTTTTGCTAGCAACGACAACTGACCAAATTTCCGAGTCATATTTACACCAATCCAACGCTTCGGACCAAACCGTGACCGTTGACAACTCGTATAAGAACTAACAGTCCGACAGACGACTTCGACAGCCTCCAGCCTGTTTCTCATCTCAGAGTTGGCTCAGGAACGATGAACTACGCGGCTCTCACACATCTACGGCCCTCATTCCTCTCTTCCAGCCTCGACCCGGTGTCATCACAGATTCAAGAAGATGAGAGGGGTGAGAAGACGCAAATTTCTGGCGCGGCATGAGACAGCAACTAGGCGTGCAATCACACGTCCTGGTTTGCGCATAAATGACCGGGATTTCACACAACAGGCACGGCCAGGACGACTCGGATTCCGACTAAATGGAAATCGCGTAAACGCCAGAGCAAGAAGGAGTATTTCAACCTGGCTCTCAGCGCAACAGTCGACTAACCTACACAAAGACACACTGGACTGACTGTGAGGTCCGAGCCATCGCATCAGACGGCAGCCCTGCGAGACTACTAGCTAGCAATCGTCGCATAATTAACGCTTTTTTTGATGAAAAATGGGGCTGAATATCTAAGTGGACGTATGGTGACGAAAAAGGTAGTATTTGTGAATTGATGTGCTTATCTGCTGCTGTCGCTGACTATGATCGTGGGTTCGAACGTAAATCTCAAACGACAACCAAATGGAATTCTTGTTAAAGCGTTCGAGTTGATGCTATCTGGGCATAATTTTATAACTGACTTTATGTTTGACTTTGCAAAATCGTGCTCTGAGGCCTATTTTGTGCCGAGTGCACCAAGCCAAGTTCGTGAAACGCAGTCTCTGTTACTATTTTTAGAATGACGTTTAGGACACTCTATCAGGAGTCTTGATTGATTTTGAATAACTTGTTCTAATTCAACTGGTCAATTCCAGACTGAGGCTTTTCTATCAATAGTTAGGAAGATTTTTGCCTCCAGCACAAAATACTACTGCCCGGATGTAAGAACATTGTTGGGTACTGTGGGCAAATTAACCAAACGACATTCCGTGTATGTCAGCAATTCCGCGGAAAGGCAAGTGCGTCGTTTGTTATTTACGCAAGTTCTGCTCTTCTCATTTAGAAAAGACTTCAAACATACACAGATAACAACTCAGGATTGACTCATCTACACGCCAGATAAGGGAGCTTTCACTAAAAGTGACTCCTCCCTACATAATGGAATGCACGCATTCCGCTACACCGAGCAGTCACAAATCCAAAGCCACAAGCGCACAGCAAATGATCAAGACGGAGTGGGCCGAATTATGGCGGATATGTTCAATTCCCCAAACCGTATCGCCATCAACAAAACCACTCCATCCTAAATCATGATTGCTGCGGGGATGGCTGCCAGCGCCAGTAGAAAACAACTTGTTGACTGTGGTAGGTAGGGGTGGAGTCTTCTAAAAGTACTTCCCGATGGATCATTCACCAGCCAATCTTCCTCTCTTCAAAAAGCAATAACTAATTGCATGCATGATGTTTTTCGAGACAGACATCTTCGCTGTCCATTGTCAAAAAATAATGCGCACAGACACTCCCTGTCTCGTCTACGGGGTAGTCGGTTGTGCGCAATTGCCTTGACGGTTGTTGTTGTTATCGTCGTCACTGTCTCGTCTGCCCAGACTGACTGCTAATTGTGACGGCATATTGTGGACCCATTGGCATGCAAACGCCAGTCAGCCGGTTTCCCTCTTTCGCTCGTCAACCGCAGTTCTGCTTGTCGACCTGCTGCTGCGCAGGGGTCAGCTGACTGTGGCTCCAGACGTCCAGCTCTCCCGGGTGAAGATAATTAGACAATACCTGGGGAAGGGCAGGTGGTGGGGGGGTGGGAGGGGCGAGTAACGCAGGACTGATTGACGGCGTGTCAACAACCAGGTCCTTCCAGACGAATGGCTCCATTTGCTCAGAATGCGCAAATCGCCTGGAGAGGAGGTGGGACGGTTCTATTCGAAGTCGTCCAGGCATTAGGCCACATACTAATAAGAATGTTTAAAACAGGAAAAGCTCCTCAAAATGCGCAGGCAGATAAAGCAAAATAACAAATCTGAAAAGTAAATTCAAAATAGCAGTGCACAGTTGATATTCCCTGACCGAAAATGCACATTACAACAGTCTATGTAGTGTACTCATTTCAGATTGTTGTCCGACATTAGTATTTAAAAAAACGAGAGAGGTTTCTCTGTTTTCAAAAGATTTTTTATTTAGCTCCATTTGCGCAGAATAAGGAAATCGCCAGGAGAGGAGGCGGGACGTTTCTATTCGAGGCCGTTCCAGCATTAGGCGGGATGCTAACAAGAATGTTCAAAACAGGAAAAGCACCGCAAAATGTGTAGGCAGGTAGTGCAAAATAGCAAATCTGAAAAGTAATTTCAAAATAACAGTGCAGAGTCCATATTCCCTGACCGAAAATGCACACTTCAACCGTCTATTTAGTGTACACGTTTCAGTCTGTTGTTCGACTTTAGTATTTAGTATTTTATTTAGCTCACACTACCTCAAAGAAATCATAAATTCATGACACCTCTGCGACTCCCCGCGGATGTTTATTTCACAATTTTGACACGGTATACATACGCTGACACATTCATACAGCTTCGCTTAATTAATTATCTGCCCTCCTTTCACACTTGTTTTACTTATTCTTTTTCGTGGCATTATTGAAACCAATAGGGAGTTAAAAGTTCTTCGCCTGCTATTCCCTTTATAAACTGAACTGAAGTTGGCCACCTTGGAATTATAGAAAACATAACAATGGACTTTGAAAAAGATTTTGTACGTGTAATTTGTCCATCCCGACCAGATTATATCTTGCTTATGGTCGAGAGCGTGCATTTCCGCAGCCTCTTTAACGCATGTGTTTACGGTCGTTGTTTATGTTTGGTAAAATTAGATGTGTATTAGAATGTGAGGCTGGCTTGCGCTGTTCTCTAGCGATGTTTACTTTGGTGATCGACACCTCAACTTACCGTAAATGCAAGGCCTTGGAAGGAGGACTTGGGTGTAAGACTGTGACTCCTGTCGTCCAGCTCTTGCGGGTGGAGATAACGAGACAATATCTGGGGACTGGCCGGTGATGGGGAGGGAAGGGACGGACAACGCGCGACTGATTGACTGCGTGCCAACAACCGGGTCCTTCCCGACGAATGGCTCCATTTGCGCAGAATGCGCACATCGCCAGGGGAGGAGGTGGGGCGGTTCTATTCGAAGTCGTCCCGGCATTAGGCGACATGCTAATAAGAATGTTTAAAACAGGAAAAGCTCCTCAAAATGCGCAGGCAGGTAAAGCGGGCTGTCTAGCAGGGCACCAGCCACAAGCAGTTTGAGTGGATGACCTCTCAGGTTAGTCGATGTCGCCAACTCGAAGAAGTCTCCAAACGCGAGGCAGCAGCCCTGATTGCGCACGATGCGGAAAGCTTGTATCAGGTCCCCATGTAGCTGTCTGTAACTCAAAGGAAAGAGGTCAAGATTAGCTAATCGCGTTTCGTAGGGTAGCGACCACTGCCCGGATACAAGTTTCGTTGCTCGCCGTTGAACTTTTTCGAGTATGCCCAAGTCTTTAGCGGTCCAGGGTCGCCATGCTTGGATAGCAAACTCCAGATGCGGTCGCACAAAAGTTTGAAAGACCTTGGCGAAGCAGTCCTCATCAAAGGAGGAGAACACCCGTTTGACAAGGTATAGCATGGACATCGCCGACTTGGCCACCTTTGAACATTGCAGCGAAGGCTTAAGCGAGGTTGTGATCCATACACCCAAGTCCTTCTGGGCGTCGACTTCTTGCAGTGGTTTGCCAGTCAGACGGTAGACCGTGTGGTTAGGAGAACTGGTTCTGCCGACGCGTAGGAAAGTACACTTGTTTACGTTAAACGGTAGAAGCCAGTCTTTCGACCATTGCTCGAGGTGGTCCAGACTTGCCTGCGGTCGCGCCTCATCAACTTCGCTTCGTATGGTACCCCAGATCTTTATGTCATCGGCAAACATTGCGACATCGCAATTCAGTTCGTTTGCGCAATCATTGACGGATACGAGGGACAACGTAGGGCCAAGAACAGAACCTTGGGGAACACCACTCTTAACGGCAACCTCGGCAGATTGTTGGTCACCGACGTGGACGGCTTGAGAGCGGCCGATTAAAAAGCTACGAATCCACATCAGAAGCTTACCTCGCACTCCTGCACGACTAAGTTTGTATAGAAGGCGGTGGTGAGGCACACTATCGAAGGCCTTTTTAAAGTCGATATAGATGGCATGCACCATATCTCCTCTATCAACAGACCTAGTCCAGTGTTCCAGACAGTAGAACAGGTTTGTCACACAGGATCAGCCTTTTCGGAATCCATGCTGAGAATCGGAAAGCAAATGGTTTTGTTCAAGGAACTGCATTAGTTGTTGCTTTATTATCTTCTCCATAATCTTACAGCAAATGGAGGCGAGGCTGACCGGTCTGTAATTGTTCGCAGAGACCCGACTTCCGCCCTTGTACAGCGGCGCAATCCACGCCGACTTCCAGTCGAGTGGCAGATATCCGGTCTCGAAGGATGTATGAAAAAGCATGGAGAGTGGTTTAGACAACTCACCGGCGAGTTCCTTCAAAATCTTCGCCGGAATCTCATCGGGACCTGGTGATTTGGATTCCTTAAGCCTCAGCAACTCCGTCAGAACCATACCCTCAGTGAACTGGACGGTTTCTATAATTAAGGTGTCTTCGAAGGGTTAAAGGGCCGAAGGGTTGAATCCTGTTTCGCTACTAAAAACAGACCGGAAAAATTCTGAAAGGTGATCAGCTTTCGCCCTGTCGTCAATGAGATGTTCGCCTTCAGCAGTCCTTATCAGGGGTATTGGGTCCTTGTTCCGCGCTCACTGCCTAATGTACCCGTAGAATAATTTAGGGTTCTCCGCAATTCCATGGAAGGACAAATACATCGCCAGACAAAAGCGAAGTATCTCAGTTTTTAATTCATGCTCAGAGAAAACTTACTATAAATCAGGTTTGATTTAATAATGCCCCGTGTTGGGGAGCTTTTATAAAAAGGTATAAGGTGACTCCTGTCTACAGGCCGGAATCCACACATGTCGCCATACCAGGCAGTCACAAATCCGAGCTCGCATAGGCTGCTTCCAAAGCCACAAGCACAGAGAAAATGATCAAGACAGAGTGGGCCGAATTATGGCGGATAAGTTCAATTCCCCAAACCGTATCGGCATGAACGAAACCACTCCATCCTAAATCATGATTGCTGCAGGGATGGCTGCAAGCGCCAGTAAAAGCCTGATTGTTGACTGCGGTAGCAAAGGCCGGAGTGTCCCAAAAATACTTCCCGATGGATCAGAATTCACTCGCCAATCTTCCACTTCTCAAAAAACAATAATTAATTGCATGCATGATGTTTTTTGAGACAGACATCTTCGCTGTCCATTGTCAAAAAATAATGCGCACAGATAATCCCTGCCTCGTCTACAGGGTAGTCGGTTGTGCGCAATTGCCTTGTCGGTTGTTATTGTTGTCTTCGCCACTGTCTCGTCTGCACAGACAGACTGCCAATTGTGACGGCATATTCTGGACGCATTGGCATGCAAACGCCAGTCAGCCGTTTTTTCCCTTTCGCTCGTCAACCACAGTTCTGCTTGTCGAGCTGCTGCCGCGGAGGGGTCCGCTGACTGTGGCTCCAGTCGTCCAGCTCTCCCGGGTGAAGATAATTAGACAATACCTGGGGAAGGGCAGGTGGTGGTGGGGGGGGAGGGTGGGAGGGGCGAGCAACGCGCGACTGATTGACTGCGTGTCAACAACCAGGTCCTTCCAGACGAATGGCTCCATTTGCTCAGAATGCGCAAATCGCCAGGGGAGGAAGTGGGACGGTTCTATTCGAAGTCGTTCCGGCATTAGGCGACAGGCTAACAAGAATGTTCCAAATAGGAAAAGCTCCTCAAAATGCTTACGAGAGTAAGATGTCAAGCAAAACAGCATGAGTGGAAAGTGAGCTCAGTAAGGTAGTACGAATGTGCTCACTCCGAGAAAACTATTACTTACCGAGGCCTTAAAAATGGCATTCAAACCGCTGCTTCGGATTAGTTTTGAGATCTTGTGAAATAAGTTGTTATAAGCAAATGTGACACAGATTAAGCCTGCTTTCTCGCGTTACTTGCGTTGAGCTCAAAGTACCCGTGGAGAAAAGGCTTCTAGAGGAGTACTTGGAGATGTGGGACCCCTTCTAATCATAATAAACATAATTGCGAACTTGAAAAAAACTTTTACTGGTGTAAGGCGTCTTAGTGATCGGGACAGTGAGGCCACTTTCTCTAACGAACTTATATCATGCTTTTTAAGCGCGAACGGACTGTATACATCTTCGCCTCCAACACAATGTCTCTTTTCAGTTACGACAACATTTTTGCCAGAAGTAACACAGATTAAAACTCTAAGAAATGTTCTAGATAAGGTGCTGGATCCTGGGGAGTTTGCTACATTGATCTACTTAAGACCGACCATTTACGAAAATTATCTTTATTCAGCACGAAGTAAGCGCCTGAGTACTACTAGGCTGCCATTTACTATTTCTGAGTTTACCACGGCAAATACGCCGCAGTTTTTTTCAGGAAAATGTCAGCATAAATTAAACATGCTATAGAGCACGCTTTACGAAGGCACTTAAAACTTTATCATGGGGATGTAGGTATGTTCTGTTAGGGGATACGGTGTCCAAGATCGATAGGTCGCATTATCTGCGTTATGTGGGTGGTGGTTGGTCCGTTTGTTCTCTTACTGGCTTCCAACTCTCACCTGTGGTCCATCAAGGCTGGTTCCCCAAAGCGGCCACTATCTGAAAACCGACTCGACCGGCAAACGAATCCAGATGGCGGTGTTCGGTGTTGTGTGTCTCCCGACACTCGGCAACTCTATCCCCTTTTGCATTCTTCCACATTCCTTCCACTCTTCTAAAATAATTGCTGCGGCAAAATTGACATGCGATGCCGAAAGTGGCTTAGGTTAATTCGAACCGCTTTCCAAATAAACCAAACTGTTACCCGACAGTTCGGCCGTCGTTGCCGACGATGTCCACCGTGTACTCTACAACGAGATGGAGGAGGGATTGTGACGTGTGCGTGAACTAGTTTATAAGGAACGCAGACTTGTACAGCATCTACCGGACCCCCTCCTCCTCCCCCACGTGGATCTGGTGTTAGGACAAAATCAAGAAGAGCGGAGAGGGCGTGAGAGGGCGCAGGTGGATTGCACGATCGAGCCCGCATCTTGGCGCTCCACTTCACACACCCTCGTCCACACAGCAATTCACCAGGATTTTGGCCAATAACAGCAACAACAAAGCGGAGGTGGCAGGAGTCCTAGTGTGTGCGACGTCCGCCGGCTCGGGTCTTCCACCGCATCCCGACATTTTGGCATTTGTTATGGTGTGCAATCTGATGACCCTTGCCAGAATCCGATATGGCCCCCCTGTTGGTCCAGCACATCTAGCACGTGGCCCGTTTGGGACATAAGCCATTACGCACAGTGGTGTTCGACAGCATTCTGAGATGCATAAGCAGCCCTAATCAAGAACAGCATTACTTACCCACTGGCGAAGAAAGAAGTTAGAATAGTTGTCTTAAGAATGTTGGGAAATCACGCCATCCGCAAGCAAACCTTGACGCGTATATGCAAATAGCGTAGAAGAAACAACCAGTCAACTAACGACCCTCCACACTATCTCATCTAATCCATTCTACAAGCTACTACAGTGAATCTCCGCAGTCAGACAGCCCGGAAATTGCTCATTTTTAGACATTGTGCGGAAAGGCCAACCAGAAAGGAGGACTGGCTCCTTACAAGTTGGGCATAGCTGCACCAGGCGAGACTAAATTCTTTGAACGGGGTCAGCTGAAGGAGACGGGCCTCAGCTATACATTCTTCTAGACCCGTCACCAAAGGGCGGGCGCCGCGATGCTGGCGTTGTCTTCACCGTCCGAAGGGACAATGCCTCCTCTACCGCAGGGGACAAACGAACACTTTATGACCGTATGTTGGCATCTCCTGGGAGCCAAATTCTCTACCGTTGTCAATGTCTACGTTCTGTCAGCTACGGGCTTTGAGGAGGTGAGCAACATGTTTTGCAAATTACTGCAAGTCCTCCTGACGACTCTGTGAAGGATGGCTCTGCATGGGGGCTCCAGGGTTCACGTTCGGACAAACCACGCTACCTGTGAGGTAGTGCCGGGTCCCATTGGAATTCAGGACTTCAATGATGACGGACTACTCATCCTGCGAAACTGCATCGAACTCCGCCTTCACCTCCTCACTAACAAATTTTCCAATTTTCCGACGCGGCAGAACGCAATAGGGAAGCACACTTGCTTGCGGGGCTGGCACCTGCTCGACTACATTCTCGATCGGACTCGACATCGACAGAACGTGTTTGTGACCAATTCTGTCTGCGACACCGATGGTCGCACAATTTGCCGTCTCGTCATTGCCCAGGTGAGGCACCGAATGCATATTTGCAAGGGACCACAATTTAAGCGACCACTAGGTATGCAAAATATTACTCCGTTGAATTTATATGCTCACCGTGTAGGATGCAAGAATCTCTTTGGACTGCGCTTGAAGACTAACGGGCTTCAGCCTACAACGCAACCGTGGAGGCACGAGGGTTTCAACGGCGGAACATCCCTCAGTTCGCGACCATGAATGACCTGGACCATGCGTATCACCAACACCAAGTCAGGTTTGACAACCTAGATGCGGAACTCACTGACTTACTTGTCAAGCAGAATAAGCTACCTACTTACCCACTTAGCCAATTACGGAACCGACGCAAACAAGGCTGCTTTCCTGCGTTCTAGAGACATGGTAAAAAAAACACCCCAGTGAGACACAACCATCATCTATATCTATTTGCAACCTAACTGACGGATCTGCTACATTCACAGAAGCATATCCATACTAAATATGGAAAGGAGAATCGCCATTCGCGTCCCCTCCAGCCATCTGAATAGGCAGTTAGTATAGGAATTTCTCCCAGAAAGCCAGTGTGGATTTTTCAGGAGCCGCAGAAGCACCGACATGATCTTCGGGGCCCAGGAAGTACGCAAGAGTTGCTGAGAAATGCGGAGCCTTCTCTGAATTAAATGCCTAGGTTTAACGAAGGCGATGGACTTGGAAGAATCATGCTGCAGTTTTGATTCCCGGATATTTTCACACAAACGGTCCGTCAACTTCACAATGGGATGGTGTCTGGCGTCACAGCGATTAACGGGATGAGACAGAATTAAAAATCACTCTCACCTCATTCAGTCTTACGTGTCCCGGCTGTGTCAGAAGACGCCTACCATGAGTAGCGGCCGGAAATTGGCACTAACTGCCGAAGCGACGGAGAAATTTAAACACCCGTCACTCAAAAAGAATTTTCATTGACAACAAATTCCAGCACCCACTACCTATTGCTCGAGGATAACTGGACGCTAAATACCAAAACGGATATGTGTACGCAAACCCCTACTGGCCACACAAACTTGGCCAGAGCACTGACCTACAAGAACAGATCCGTCCACATGAATGTGTGCGAAAGGCAACTCAGACAAAACAGTAATGACGCAACATTCCTCTAAAGCCCATACATCGCAGCATAAGTCGTTCTTCATCAGATATCACAGGCAGGGAATTCCGAACCTTCCACGCAACTGGAAAGTTTCCTGCGGATTTTTCTTCATGTGGCTGTTTTTTTTCATTCAGGCATGAGCAGCCCGAACGTTCGTGTGAGAAAAGCTGGAGTGATATACAGTAGGTGGGCTAACTCATGAAATTGAAGTAGGCAAGAACGGCAGGATTTATTGGTACCAAAAAATTTCGCGACTGCTCTTCAGCTGCTTCCTGTCGCTTCATAAGAGGGATAACGAGTGAGAACAATACAACAGATTTGAATTCATGCAGAAAATCGATGCAGAAACAGCAAGGTCAGGGTTTTGGGCAAAGCTGGCTAATCGAAAAAGTTAGTAACACAAACACCGTAGGGGAAGAAAGTGAAAAAAGGGGAACGTCAAAGAGCAAAAATGAGAGAAGAGAGGGGAATCATGGAGCTAGGGGCTACCATGGCAATGTTAGGTTAACCACGTGTTCCAGTTGTTTACAAAGATCTGGTTTCACTCGTCGTATATAGGTCGCCTCCAGGTAACGCAATGTCCGAGTTGTTCGTGACCGAACAACAGGATGCAGCTGAAGAGAAGTCGCGAAATTTTTTGGTACCAATAAATCCTGCCGTTCTTGCCTACTTCAGCTTCGTACCGGGGACAACATGCTTCAAAGTCATGAAATCTCAAAAGAAATTCCGAAATGTGCCTCAGGTTCGAAAAGGAGTGCTGTAAAACCAGTCATCGTGCAAAATAATTTTTTAACAATTCAGTTACCGCAGGACGTCGGTCTTTGAGCAAATGTCCTTCCGGCTACATCCAAATACCATGCTCTGTAAAAAGTAAATACTTATGTAGCACGCATTTTGTCATTGACTTTTGATGTCCTTAAAGATTCAAACATGGCAAAATGCAAAAAAATTTTCTTAACTCATTCAATAGAAAAGTACGTCATATTTCAATTTTATACTCGAAGGAAGGGTATAATTGGGTTTTAATAGACTTTCGAATTGTGAGATTTTTAAATACCGTGAAATGGCCCTTCATAAAACGTCACGTCTCTGCTTTTACACATGCAGCTTGTAGAGGTAACAATGTGGCTCAAATCCACTGCTACATTTTATGTACCCCATATGGTTTCCTCCTAATGCCGTAGAGAAAAAATTGGTTTTCCGTACGTGGAAAATATACGGCTTGTAATTTGGAAAGCCTGGATGTAAGTGTAACGGCAGCTCGTAACCAGGAGTAGGAAACGTTTGTTTAAAACCAAATTATACCCCTCCTTCTAGTATAAAATTGAAAAAAGTCATTGTTCCGAATGAGCAAGAGGATGAATACTTTTTGCGTGTTTTCCCTGAAATACAATTGAATTTATTAGGGGTTCGAAAGTCGATGAGAAACATGTATGCAACGAAGGTAGTCATTTGTTACAGCGTATATTTATTGCATGCAGCCAGAACGAAGTTCATTCGAAAGCCGGCATTCTAAGGTAAATAAAATACTATATAATTATGCTGCAAGATGATTAGTTTTACAATCCTACTTATTTAATCTTTTCGACACGAAAACGCCTTTCGGAATTTCAGTTATCATTTCATGAGTTAGCCCACCTACTGAACATGTCACGCTCCCAAATTGTGCTGTCGGGAGAAGAGAGACACGAACCCTTCAGCAAGTGTTCTACTTGTCTGTTGTTTTGGATTCACATTCAAACCCATCAACCATTGCAGAGTTCAATAAGGGAAGGTAGCACTGCCGGACACATTTAGCCCCCTACCGTTTAGCTACGGATTAAAAGGCCTATTACCTGTCATTCTTTAGAGCAAATAAACATTTTGCAAAAGAACCTGTAGCAACACTAACTTCATCCAGTATGCTCATGATCTCTCGCGCTCATTTGGAGTTCGTTTCCTTCTAGACACCAAGCGGGTAGTCTGCGTCTATTCCACTTTGGACGAATACTTGATCTGCAGCGACTCAAACTGCCTGATGACGAACTGCCCATTAGCCAGGGTCCGAGTGAGCACTTATGACCCATCTCGCACACAATCCGTGGATCATTTACGTTAAGAATTTGTGCGCGTCCATATTTGGCGTGGGCAAGATCGTTTGTTGCACGGTGTTGCACGCGGTGTTTCATTTTTTAGTCACCCAACCGACGCCCATCTCAGGTCATCTTAACATTTATTCCCATCGGAGTCAACTAGGCGAGGGAGGAGGCAGAACTGCGAAGACTGCTCGGGTCTGCCTCCACTACAAAATCATTCACGCTCAAGTCGTAGGTGCTGTGGCACACGATCTGTACACGTCGTTTTCGACGATCATATGTTCTGATCTTAAGTAGTCGTCACGCTTATGATTGACCGAATGTAGGTCGAACAGTCCAGAAGCAGTGCTTTATGGATCCGCCCACTTCTCTATCCATCCGCTGCATACAACAGTTGGTACATTACCTTGAAGGAGAAACTTTGCAGTCAGAATTAGTGGCTTCCATACGTTGCAGTAAGCTGGGTGAGTGCCTTCACCAAAACGTTAGCACCTACAGTGAGTGACCGATCTCATGAAATGTTGGCTGCGTTTATTCCATTTTGGACGAATACTCGATGTGCAGCGACTCAAATTGCCTGATGGCGAACTGCCAATTCGCCACGGTCCGAGTGAGCACTTATGACCCATCTCGTACACATAATCCGTGCATCATTTACGTTAAGAATTTGTGCGTGTCCATATTTGGTGGTGGCGCATGACACGCGTAGGCGGCGGGGCAACGTTGACAGCCACAGTGTCCGATTTCAGTAGCAGCCTTGGGCTGACCAGTTCCAGAAGTCGACTGGGCCGAGGTAGGGAAAAGAGAAAGCGAGTGAGGTCCAGCCTTTGGATCCCACCCCCAGCCCAATTCGGCACATTTATCATTAAAGTGAATTTGACATGCATGCATTTTTCACGACGCGCTGAACGCTGTGCCCCAGTAAGGTTGTCAACTGACGATATACCCGCACTCTCACCGCTTCGGTTTCCACAAAAGTAAGTGGCGTCGCAGAACATTCTGGAAATCACAAATCATCTCACGACAAAGGGAGTTTCCTTCCGAACATGAGAATCTGACGACATTGTAAAACCTCCCTCTCACACACGCGAGTGGCAGAGATCCACACCCCTCAGACCGGCGAAGGAGAGAGGCTGGGCTGCATTTCTTACCTTAACTGCGGAACTGGATTGTACGAGGAAACAGAACAAGAACCACGGAACGCGATCCGACGTCCGACAAACGCCAGGCCACTGTACGTCCAAATGAGCCCAAATCATATGAAGCAAATTTTAAAAAGCACAAAATCCCTGAGATAAAGTGGTACACACAAAGAGGACCATATAAACAGGAGTTTCTGGAGATCACAAAACGAAAAATCACTCTGATCTTTTTAGCAGAGAAAATGCTGATTCAGTCAAAAAAACGAATTAGGCCTACTAAACGGGAAAGCCTCTGATATGGGTGACAAACTGTATAACACCAGAGACGATAAGGCCGCGGCCACCTGTCAAAGGTAGTAAGAGTGAAAACAAATCACGGTCTCTTCAAGTTCAGAAAAGGCTCGCCTTGTGGACTCCAACCTGGAAAATCCACATCATTGGAGTTCTATCACCACCCAGCTTACCCGGGCAAAAGCAGGTGGCATCCCTGCCTGGAATTGGGACACACTGCTGACCGACAGTTTTCGCACAGACAATATAGATTGGATACCTCAGAAAGTATGCATGCAACCGTCATTAGATCTGACCGCAAATAAAGGACTAGCATAATCTTATGCCCGTCCCCCACACACTTATCCACCGTCAGCTCCCCAACCCCCATCGCCTGCACATATCAACCCAACCAGTCCCTCCTAAATAATGCACCGCCTTGTTTTTTATCAGATCAACCTTATGATGTGCGGAGATAAACAAGAAAACAGGCTCGGTGCTGTCAATGTAACAATTCCTTTATCCCCTGCGCACAGCAAAATCGCTGTTTCTTCTCACGGATGGAAAAAAAACAAGAAGATGCCTTCTGGCATATTTTTTTCGTCGGTTTGACTAGGGGGAGGTGGACATGCGTTGTTTACTGAAACCACTGGATAATTCAGTGTGTCCAGAACTCGGCCATTGCACAACCGCCTCAACCCGGCATAAATTCAGCAGTATTTGCCTAATCCGGTTATTCGATGAAATAGCCCGAGACAGTAGGCGACATTTTTCCCTCCTATAAGCTGGGAACAAACCAACATCCGAGCCACCAATTGCACTTTACTGCGAAGTGACAGGTAGGGCCCAAGATGTCCACATAAACTGGGCTTTATGGAAGTCACAAAACGAAACATTGCCTTGATCATCTTAACAGAGAACTTATTGATTCTGGGCAAAAACTAATGCTTAGGTTTACGATATGTGAATGCTACTGAAATGTCGATAGGCAGTAACAGGTAGGGACTACTGTAAAAATCAAAGACGTTAAGGCGTTTCTGTGCATCCATGCTATTTCAAGTAAGAAGTTCTACGAAGGTCGCGACCGGCTGTAGAGCATACAGTCAGCTCAGATGTGGTGATATAGGCGCATCTGAGGTAAACAAACCCCAGCCACCAGTAATACGGGACTGGTGGCAATAGGGGTTTTTGCAGGTGGAGTCGGGGAAGGCACAGGCGACGAGGTCAAGTAATTGTATGCAAAAGAAATGCTATTGGTAATGCGCGGTTGTACTTTGAGTGATTGAGAAGTAGTTGCCTAAACCCCAAACCCCAGCCCCTAACACTAACGCCACAGTATTATTTCCGTCAGGTGTGGCTACATAACCCCATCTTGCGAGTTCTCTGAATTCTCCAGTGTACTCAGTAAACAACACACGTCCCCTTGCCAATCAGACCAACCAAACATGCCAGAAGGCATTTTCGCGTTTTTTTACCACTCGTGAGCAGAAACAGCGATGCTGGCTAGTGCAGAGGATGAAGGA
Organism: Spirometra erinaceieuropaei; assembly: GCA_902702965.1. Taxonomy (NCBI): domain Eukaryota; kingdom Metazoa; phylum Platyhelminthes; class Cestoda; order Diphyllobothriidea; family Diphyllobothriidae; genus Spirometra; species Spirometra erinaceieuropaei. Next base: position 585,122 of record CACRXP010000106.1, on the reverse strand, counting down.
GTTGTTGCATTGACAGTACCGAACTTGTTTACTTGTTCACCTCCGCACATCATAAGGTTGATCTGATTAAAACAAGGCGGGGCATCATTTATGGAGAATTGGCTCGGAAAGTGTTTGTGGGGGTTCGGAGTGAGACGGGGACGGTGGTGGAGATAGGGAGGGAGGCACCTGATTTCCCTAGTCCCTTATTCGCAGTCAGTTTTCAAGCCGGTTGCATGCATACATTCTGCATTATCCGACCTATATTGTCTTTGCGAAAATGGTTGCTCATTATCTGTCCCGATTCCAGACAGTGATGCCACCTGCTTTTGCTGGGGTAAGTTGGGTGGTGATCAGTATCAGTATATTTCAGGTGTGTACATTTGATATCCCTATTGGTTACATGCAGAGGAAGTAAATGGAGAAAATGGAAAGGAAGTAACATGAAAGACATGCGAGAGGAATAGCAAAAACTGTACATATGAACACAGAATGTCATGCGTTAACAGAATTTAGAGGCACATTGACTTGCTTTGTTGATTAAACACAGCGGACAGTTGAAGCACACTTAAGATACAGGAAAAGAGGTAAAAATTTTTTGTCTAGAGGCATCGTGGTGAATGCGAGCAACGGTGTGCGATGTGATTCATATTACTAAATTGCATAACCATATGTTACTTTAATGTTGGTAGTAGCATCGTTATAACACTTAATTGTCAATGGTGGCTATCAAGGTGGCGGTAGACCGCCTTTATTGAGGTTCGCGCTCCAATGGTGATCTAGCCTCCGTTTAAAAGTATCTACGCATCCCGACATAACAACATCCTCAGGCAAGGCATTCCAAGCTGCAACCACTCTGTTGGAGAAGAAGAACTGTCTTGTGTCTAGCCTGGTGTGGATTTGCCAGGTTTGAGTCCTCAGTGGGAGCATAACGATTACGGAGTCCTATTCAGAACATGGAGAAACTGTGTGATGTTTTATCTCTGTCTACAGTGAAGAGAGTGTCGGAGCTCTGCCTCAAAAAATGTTGGTAATACATGGTTATGTATAGCCGCTTGATGGACAAATTAGTGGTGGGGTTGGGTCCAGGAGTTAGGGTTAGGGGTTTAGGTCATGAGTTATGGTTAAGGGTCAGAAGTTAGGGCTGGATGTTAGGGTTAGGGTTTAGGAATTAGGGTTAGGGACAATGGTTAAGGGTTAGTGTAATGAATGGTGGTTAGAGGATAGGGTCAGGAGTTAGGGCAATTTTTTCTCCACCATTCAATGTACATCCGCGTATTTCTTATAGCTTTTCTTTTGTATACAAGTTTCTGACCTCGTCGCCTGTAGGTTCTCCGGCTTCACCTATGAAAACCCCTATTACCACCCGTCCGGTATTACTGGTGGCTGGGGATTGTTTACTTCAAGTGGAGGTACAAAACCATATCTGACCGAAAGAAAGTTTGCCCAGAGTTCACCAACACGCACAGCTAGTAAATCCGACGTAAATCCAGCATTATTTGCCTGATCCGGGTATTCCATAAAATGGCGCGAGACAGACTGTGCCTGCATAACAGTCATTTTGGATAACACGACAATGGACCCCTAATAGGATTGCCTACTCGAGAGAAAACCGATTAATTCGACTGCCACAATATGCAGTCAGTTAAGGCTTTTTACTTAATGCTCTTGCAATTATCGATGAGGAATCTAAGCGTTTATAGTATACACAAGACATGTTTGTATATTGCCAACTTCTTTTTTACTGGGATACTATCATGGGCCAGTAGTAGCGATTACATTGACACCTACTCTCTATTTCATATCCATGAATATTTCTTCCGGTCATACCGGCTTAAGACAGAATCTCCTACTGTTTGCATTCATGCGGCGCACGTTGACTGGTGCTCAGCCCAGCCTATGAGAGAGCAAATATTACTACCATTAGTATTATAATGACAGCAAACCCAGCCATCTTCTGACTAGGCTTTTTTGGTTTCTAATCGAAATGTCTCATTTAGAGGGCATTATTTTTATAGACGCATACGATAAACACTCTTTTCAGAAAATTACGTAATCAAAATAACCATTTCTGTCCCCAGTTGAAAGGTATGCGCCCAGAGGACAGATTGAGTATCCGGGGTAAATACTATGAAGACATGTCTACCTTTTCTGGAATTTATCTGTGAAAGTTCTGACATCGAAATCGGACTACCAACTACTCCCGAGAAGAACACAGTGAAGGCTCGAGTTATAGTAAACACTTCTCAGTACAGTACAATTGGCGCTTCGGATGTTGGTTTGTTCCCAGCTTTCAGGAGTGAAAAAATGTCGCCTGCTGTCTTGCTTTATTTCATCGAATACCCGGATTAGGCAAATAATGCTCAATTTATGCCGGACTGGTTTAGTTGTAGATGTTGGTAAACTGTGAGCAAACTTTCTGAGGCTGTTGGGCAACGGCCGAGTTCTGGACACACTGAAGTCTCCAGTGATTTCAGTAAACAACGCATGTCCACCTCCCCCTTGTCAAACCGACCAAAGAAACATGCCAGAGGGCATTTTCTTGTTTTTTTTCCATCCCTGAGAAGAAACAGCGATGTTGCTGTATGAAAGGGATGAAGGAATTGTTGCATTGACAGCACCGAGACTGTTTTCTTGTTTATCACTGCATATCTTAAGGTTGATCTGATAAAAACAAGGCGGTGCATTATGTAGGAGGGGCTGGTTGGGTGGATAGGTGCGGAGGATGGGAATGGCGGAGCTGACGGTGGATTAGTGGGTGGGGGGGCGGCATAAGATTTCCCTAGTCTGTTATTCGCGGTCAGTTCTGAAAACGGTTGCATGCATGCTTTCGGAGGTATCCAACCTATATTTTCTGTGCGAAAATGGTCGGTCAGCCGTGTGTCCCCATTCCAGACAGTGATGCCATCAGTTTTTGCTTGAGTAATCTGGGCTGTGATAGAACTTCAATGATGTGGATTTGCCAGGTTGGAGTCCTCGGTGGGAGCATTTTTGTCACGCATACCTATTCTGAAAATGGAAAGACCATAAGGGTTTTTCACTGACTATGTGCAATTTGTGGTTATGCATCCCCACCTTGTGGACAGAATACTGTTGACGCTTGAGGCTAGAGGTAGAATTTAGGGTTGGAGTTTAAGGTTAGTGATAGGGTTAAGTGCTAAGTGTTAGGCAACTACTTATCAACCACTCAAAATACTGTCTCAAAGTCTCGCGTAATACGAGACAGATAACTTTAAATAGCTATGTATGAGGAAAATTACTTACACAACTGCCGGCTGCTTCCGTGGAGCATACATTATAACAGAGTGCGTACCACTCAACGGCTGTTAAGTGCGATACACCAGGGTTTTTTTTCGTAACTTTTCGCTTTCATTCACTCTAAAACGTAAGTAAAATCTTCAGCATTTTTCTGATTATGAGCCGGCTGTTCTCAAATATCGAGTCAGCTCCAAGGGACATATGCATCTGTATGGCGCCTTCGGATCTCTCATTTCATTTGATTTCTGCACTTGCATGTTAGCGTAGTGGGAAAAATTCCTTTAGTCTGGCAGTACTCAATCATTTTCTCAAAATTTATCTCCTCCATTATCACTTCAGTTTTAGTTCGAAGATGTGACTGACTTTGGGCACTTCTTTTGGCTATCTGATTCCACGACCTACAATCTTGAAAAACGTAGCCTGTTGAGGACCAACTCGTCCATCAGATACAAGGGCTGGGTCTTCAGTGACTCCAAATTATCTAAAGGCATATTTTTATAATTCCTGGATAAATCAGTAAGGGTATATTTTGTCCCCGGTATATGCCTAATAGTACACAGGACTGCCTACTGTGTTTATTTAAGTAGGCGTATTTCGACTACGTTTTGTCCCGCGTACCAGTTAGGCTAGGCCTGCGCGTTTCGCGGGCCTGTGCTATTGACCTTGCAGACAACCACCCCGAGAGCCAGGTGCCGCAGAACTGTCTGTATGGACTCATTATCGTGCTCCTCAAACTGGACGTGTTAGATGCCATGCGAAAGTTTTTTCCGCAATCAACGACATACCGAAGTCTGAGGTTTTTGAGATTTCCTCATACTTGAAAAAATTCCTACAGTTGCGAGGATTGTCTATTGTGTACCACTTCCAAAAGATTATTGATTTTTTCGCTTCTTCATGGGGTACACCTCCGCCATGTGGGATGAGGAGGTTTCACATGCTTGTTTTAGGTCGGCGGCGTTGAGTCCAAGCCATAGGCGATATTGTGTCTCGTCAATATGGGCCCAGACAGCTCCGCCTGACACAGGGCCGCTTTCATGTGTTCTTCTTCACAGGCGGTTCCAATACGCTTCAATTACATTGGTATGGCGGCTTGACGTGATAACTCTGAGCCCCTGTGATTATGCGTCCCCCTTATCCGTCCGATGTCATGACCAGCACTCATCCAGTCCCTCCCACCTACTGACACAGACTTTCAACCCCGCGTAAACTACACACCGCGACTGACACTCTCCGTGACCGGACGCTCACCTCTTCTCTGTTGCAAGCAAGCAGCCAACTTACGACAACCTGCCCTGTGATAGAATAAACGAGTCCTCACAGCTCCCTGACTTCTGGCATTTGACGAAACGAACTTATTGTGCGTGGTTTAAGTTAATCTCACATTCTTGACCGCCACACCCTTATTACCTGTCCCCACGTAAACTATTGACTGGCGGTTAACGAAAATTGGTTTATTCTTTAAGCGTCATCCATTTTTTACTTTTTAATTGTACCGATTTGCTTTGTTACTATATGTCAGTGTATTAAACATTTTACGATACAAAATGAAATACCTCGCATACTTTTTTATTTTTTTTGTCTTCACTCAATATGCCTCACCCGTAAAATTCCTATTACCACCGTTCCCGTAAAACAGGAGCCTGAGGTTAGTAGCTAATACTTGGCGCCCTCAGCCTACCGTTGCCAATGCGAAGTTTTACGCAGTCTTTGCGCGCTTAAAAAAGCATGAAATAAATGTGTTAGAGGGAATTCACTGGCTGTCCTAAATAAAAGAGAGACACATTTCACCCGTTAAAGCTTTTTCCAAGTTCATGCTTATATTCATTATGGTGAGAAGGGGTCCAATACCCCCACGTACTCCTTTCGAATCCTTATATTTACAGTTATTTGAGATGTCGTGGGGCAAATTAAACATCGCTAGAAAACAACACAAACCTGTCTCAAATTCTACAACACAGCTAATTTTACCAAGCTTAAACAACGACCTTAAACACGTGCATTAAAGAGACTGCGGAAATGCACGCCCTCGGGCATAAGCAAGATATAAGTTGGCCGGAGTCAACAAATTACACGTGCAAAAACTTTTTCAAAGTCCATTGTTATGTTTTTTTTATAATCAGAAGACGAGCTGGTGACCATACGTACCTTTCGATAAATTCTCGTCGTGCCAGTACAATTATATGGGAATGGGTAGAAGCAAAAACACGTCAGTGATGAGATAAATCGATTAATGCTCGCCTTCAAATACAGGCTGGGTGTGGGAATGTGGGGGAGGGGGGGGGGTTAATAGCAGGCAGTGTTAGAGTCGGGGTGAGAGCGGAAGGGTACAGGAGAGGTGTAGCGTTAGTCAACCTTCGACCACTGTAGGCGCGGAGCCTGAACGTGTTTCTTCTGTGCGTACAAAATTGGTTTTCGCAACCGGATGGCAGCCGCCTTTGCTGTTACTAACAGGCGCTGTCCCAGTCGTTTAGGATAGTTCGATGGGACCTTGTAGATCAAATGAAACGCTTCATTGGGGTCTACATGATGTCCGGAGTACACCACATGCGCGAGAATGGCGCTGCTTATGCTCCTAGTTTCGCCTTTTCCCAGCTATGCCGGGAGGTGTTCCCGTATTCTCTTGGATAAGCGCCGACTCGTCCGACCAACATATCCTGCTCCACAGGAGCAAGTGAAGGAATAGATGCACATTGAAGTGGTCTGGGGTAGCAACTTATCCTTACCTTCGCGTAAAATAGGGTTAATAGAGAAGGATACTTGAATCCTTGCCGCTGGGAAGGTTCGAGAAACAGCTTGATCCAGGCGTCTTTTCAGGAGTTCCCTCGCAGCGTCCTCTTGAAAAGGGAATTTAAAGAACAGAGTTTTCTTTTAGGCAGTTGGTGTGGCGGGTTTTACCGGTCTTTCGGACATATTCTTTGCGGTAAACATGTCCGGGTACCCATTTTCACGAAGGAAGGCAAGGATTTTTCTAAGTTCGTCGTCGATGCTCTTTGTGCAAAACATCGAACTAGATTTCGTTTTTGTTGTAGGGGTATGAAACGAGCGAAGTTTGTGTATTGTCCAGACCAGGTTTTCTTCCGGTGGACGCTTCTTCGGACATTCTCGTCAGGTCTCCTGTCTAGAAGAACCTCTAGAAATGGGAGCGAACCAGCCGTTTCGATCTCTACCGTAAATTTGCTAGAGGGATGTGCCTGATTTACAGTGTTTAAGAGGGCATCTACGTCGGTTTATGCTGTAGCAATTGCAAAGATATAATCGACATAGCGGCCGTAATGTTTAGGTTTTTCGATCTGATCGCTTAGTGTGAATCTTTCCAATTCGCCCATGAAGACATTGGCTAGGAGAGGTCCTAGAAGCTAGTCCATAGCAACGCCGTCTAATTGTCTGTAGAGTTGGTTGTCGAACAGGAACTGCACATTTAATGTGCATCTTAGTAATAGTTCCTTGAGTGTCTTCGGTGGAATTCCTTTTTCCTGCTGACTGTTTGATAGAAATTCATAGATGTTATCAACTGTCTCGCTAACGGGAACGCTTGTAAAAAGTGATGAGACGTCCAGCGAGAACATCATCTCGCCATTGGGGTTAAGGTTTTTAATGTCGTTAATGACTTCAAAGGTATCTCGATAGCTGCTTTGTGCTAGATGATGCTGTACGGGCCTGAGTTTCTCTGCTAGCCACTTTCCTATCCAAGTTGGCCACCATCAGTTCACTTTCAGTTAAGTTCAGTTTATTAAGGGAAAGGTAGGCGAACAACTTTTAACTCCCTATTGCTTACAATAATTCCACAAAAAGAACAAGTAAAGCAAGTTTGAAAGGAGGGCAGATAATTAAGTAAGCGAAACTGTATGAATATGTTGGTGTATATATACCATGTCAAAATTGTGGAATTAACATCCACGAGGAATCGTAACGATGCCATGAAATCATGGTTTCTTTGAGGTGGTGTGAGCCAAATTGAAAAAAACTTTTGAAAACAGCAAAAACTCTCTCGCATTTTTAAACACTAAGTTCGGACAACATACTGAAACGTGTACACTAAATAGACGGTTGAAATGTGCATTTTCGGTAAGGCAATATGGACTCTGCACTGTTATTTTGAATTTACTTTTGAGGTTTCCTATTTTGCTTTACCTGCCTGCGCATTTTGAGCTTTTCCTGTTTTGAACATTCTTATTAGCATGTCGCCTAATGCTGCGACGACTTCGAATAGAAACGTCCCACCTCCTCTCCTGGCGATGTGCTTATTCTGCGAAAATGGAGCCATTCTTCTGGAAGCATGAAATAAACTTACTAGAGAAAGTTCACTTGCTGTCCTAATCGTTAATATTTAGGCTAAATAAGGTAGAGACACATTTCACCCGTAAAAGCTTTTCCTAAGTTCATGCTTATATTCATTATGGTGAAATGGAGTCAAACACCCCGAGTACTCCTTTCGAATCCTTGTTGTTACGGTTATTTGAGGATCAAATTAAGCATCGCTAGAAAACAGTACAAACCTGCCTCACCTTCTACAAGACATCTAATTTCACCAAGTTTAAACAACGACCTTAAACACGTGCATTAAAGAGACTGCGGAAATGCACGCCCTCGGGCATAAGCAAGATATAAGTTGGCCAGGTAGGCCAAATTACAAGCATAAAAGCCTTTTTAAAGTCCATTTTTGTTTTTTTATAATTCCAAGGTGGCCCACATTAGTTCAATTTAAAAAGAGAAATGTAGACGAACAAATTTTAAATTCCTATTGGTTACAATAATGCCATGAAGGAGATTAAGTAAAGCAAGTGTAAAGGAGGGCAGATAATTGAGTAAGCGAAACTGTATGAATATGTTGGTGTATATAGACCGTGTCAAAATTGCGAGATTAACATCCGCGAGGAATCGTAGCGGTGTCATGAATTTATGGCTTCTTTGAGGCAGTGTGAGCTTAATAAAAAATCATTTGAGAACAGCAATACCTCTCTCTCATTTTTTAGATACTTAGGACGGACAACGTTCTGAAACGTGTACGCTTAATACACGATTGAAATGTGCATTTTTGAACTATAAACGGTGCACTATTATTTTGAATTTACTTTTCAGATTTGCTATTTTGCTTTACCTGCCTGCGCATTTTGAGAAGCTTTTCCTGTTTTGAACATTTTTGTTAGCATCTCCCTAGTGGTGGAAGGACTTCGAATAGAAACGTCCCACCTCCTCCCCTGGCGATGTGCGTATTCTGCGCAAATGGAACCATTCGTCTGGAAGGACCCGGTTGTTGACACGCAGTCAATCAGTCGCGCGTTGCCCGCCCCTCTCCTCCCCCCACCACCGACCCGTCCCCAGGTATTGTCTAATTATCTTCACCCGGGAGAGCTGGACGTCTGGAGCCACAGTCAGCTGACCCCTCCGCAGCAGCAGCTCGACAAGCAGAACTGCGGTTGACGAGCGAAAGAGGGAAACCGGCTGACTGGCGTTTGCATGCCAATGCGTCTAGAATATGCCGTCGCAATTAGAAGTCAGTCTGGCAGACGAGACAGTGACGACGAGAACAACAACAACCGACAAGGCAATTGCGCACAACCGACTACCTCGTGGACGAGGCAGGGATTGTCTGTGCGCATTCTTTTTGACAATGGACAGCGAAGATATCTGTCTCGAAAAACATCATGCATGCAATTAGTTATTGCTTTTTGAAGAGAGGAAGATTGGCGGGTGAATTCTGATCCATCAGGAAGTATTTGTGGGACACTCCGGCTTTTCCTACCGCAGTCAACAATCAGGCTTTTACTGGCACTGACAGTCATTCCGGGTGCAATCATGATTTCGAATGATGTGGATTCGTTAATGCCATTACGGTTTTGTGAATTGAACTTATCCTCCATAATTTCACCCACTCTGTTTTGATCCATTGCTGTGCGCTTGTGGCTTCAGTAGCTACCAATGCGTGCTCGGATTTGTGGCTGCCTGGTATAGCGACATGTGTGTATTCCGTCATGTAGGCAGGAGTCACCTTACGCCATTTTATAAAAGCCCCCCAACACGTTGTATTAATAAATCAATCCTCATTTATAATAAGTTTTCTCTGAGCATGAATTAAAAACTGAGATATTTCGCTTTTGTTTAGCGATTTATTTGCCCTTCCATAGAATTGCCGATGAATACGCAACGTCCTTTGACTACTTTGCCAGAGTACTCAAAAAAGAAAACACACATCCGTAAAGCGGCGCTGTTCACTGAGTGTGCAACTGTGCCTAACTCCATGAAGAAGATCCGCGATCGAGAAACAAACAATGCGATTATAAAAATGGGGACGCCTCATTTTCGCAGAACCAAACGAACTTCTTGGGAAATGCGAAGAAATTACTTGAGCATTTGGAGCAGCAACTGAGCAGTGCTCAGTACTTGGACGAGTTTCGGGCCATTATACGTAAGACGAGATTGTTCGCCAATCAGACTACATACGGGCGCACATGTTGCGCTGGATCCTGCCAAATCAAAAGTTGACAACGGCGGCTGGAATAAAAGAATTTCGGCTTCCTATTCAGCAGCAGCAGCGAGCTGGGATTTGGTCTAGACTGTCTCAGAGGTAGGCAGGATCTTTCAAGAGGTCCGTAGCCATGAAGGGAGTCGGAGTTCAATATGGTAACAACAATGTTCTATCAGTCGAGATTGGATATATTCCAAAACTGAAAGCAGATACGCGCACGAATCATGCATGCATTAATGCTTGTAGCTGACAAACTGTGTTAAGGCTGCGGTTGACGGTCGAAGGCTCGACGACAACTCGTCTCACATCGGTTAGACGGTGTTCGAGATTTCGGTCCTACGGGACCGATTATGGTGCTTTCAATGGATATAGCTCCATTAACGCACTTTAGACAGACCGGTTAAATATGTGAATTCACGCATGTGGAGAGTGGGTTTAACAATATTCCACTAAGCGTTTTACTTCATATTCTGCAGCCGTAAATGTGTGTCGTCATTTGAGCAGATCTGGAAGACCACGTGAATTTGTGAGCAGAACAGAATAAGCTTACTCGGGAGCATTGCCTAAACCGTTATTGTCAGAACGAAAATGTCGCTTGAGCGTCTTCAACTAGGCGCATCGCGACGATGAGGTTGATAATGACGAATTTTCTTACGATCTGGTAAACAAACGATTGGGTGTTAACAGCTGAATACCTGGGCACTGTTTTGTGCAATTTTTCGATGATTATGCTGTTTGTTTCCTCCTGCGAACACCTACATGTCCTAAGCGTGTCTTCTGAAATATGGAATCGGTGAAATATGGGCTTTTTCTAAACCGTACTGAGACTTTGACTAGTAAGTTTCAACTTACGCAAACACCTCGTCAGCCGTTGTCTTGAAATCGGAGAAGACTGTGTAAATTGACTAGAAGGAAAGACGGCTGAACATTTTTTGCAGATTTAAGATTCCGTCACATTATAAGGTCCTCCTCAATCGGGATATTGAAATGCTTAAAGTTTCAATGCATTTCCAAGCAGACTCTTGCAAGTCTTAGAAATTCTACGAAAACGTTGAGTCTGGATAACCCGCAGTGTGACTGGCAATCCCACGAACGATCTCGTTTAGCTCTTGGAAGTAGCAATGTCTCGTTCTTTTCCACGTAGTTTTGGAGAGCTTTCATCCATTCAGCCGGTGACTCGATTTTCATCCACGATTACCCATCGTAAAAGTCAGCCACACTCCTTTTAATTGATTGTAAGCATTGTTGGGGACCTATCACATGACATGAGTCTACGATTTAAAAGGGCTGATGTTTGGATTAAACTGTACGGCAATTTTAAGATGCTTCAATCCCGCCTTGATGCTGGCTTCTAAATGCAGTACTTGTCGCTAGCTTGCAAATTTGTATACTTGGCAACATTAGCTAGATAATTTTTGTGAATTTTTCCCATCAATTTCTCATGCAGTACATTTTGTAGAAAGCATTAACTAAAATGTTCTCTTTTTCAGTTCGTTCAGTTTATCATAATCAAAGTAAGTGGGTATCTTTAAATTCCCTATTTGTATTACGCTGAGGAATTATGTGGGGAAATTGGAATGGTAGTAACACATAACCACAGCATTTCACGCCTTCATAGTATTTGAAGGCATATGTACACAGTTTGGCGATTAATACGGTAGTCATTTAAAACACACTTAACCTACAGGAAAAGTAATAGGATTTGTAGTTTACAAGCGTCTTAGTGCATGCGGTCGCTGTGCGCCGTGGTTCAAATATTAATAAATTAGATAAACAAGTGTTACTTAAATATTGGCGGTAGTTTATTGATAGCATTGAATTGTTTAAGTGGGCCATTGAGACGGCAGCGGCCGGGTGACATTGTGATGCGTACTGCAATGCCGATCCAAAATTCTTTTAAATGTTTCTACGGATCCGGACATAAGAACCTCTTCAGGAAAAGCATTCCAAGATGCAACTACTCTGTTGGAGAGTAAAAATATTCTTTGTGTCTAGCCTGGCACCAGTCACACGTAGTTTGAATGGATAATCTGTCAGGCTAGTCGTAGTCGCCAACACGAAGAAGTCTGCAAGAACGGGGCAGCGGACCTGATTGCACAGGATGCGGAAAGCTTGTATTGGCCCCCTCGTAGCTGCTTTTAACCCAAAGGAAGGTGATCCAGGTTAGCTAAACGCGTTTCGTAGGATGGTGATTCCTTTCTTGCACTCATTTGCTTGAAGAGAATTTATCGAAAGCAGACGTATGCTCGCCAAATTGCCTTTTGAATTTTACAACGAAAATTTACGCAACTCATTTGAAATCGCCGTTCTGTCCATTTATTCATGCCTTTTTTGAAGTAGACAGCACAACCCACATCCGCAGCACAATTTTATGAGCCCAGCATAGTATCGATGTAATAGTGCAGAGGAATTCATGATGTTCACAACATGGAAATAGTGGCGCAACGGCCAGACAGGCGCAAAATTACTTGAGCATCGAAAAAACCACCTAAAATTATCAGGCAACCTTTTTCGAGCACGTATTATGGACCTGTAGCTGTGCGTGTGGACATGTTGGAAAAATTATGGGCGCCAGGACTGTGGTAGCGCGCACAGTGGAAGCTCCCCGGCAGGTTGGCACTACGCTGAATTACACGGACGCCATCTTTTCTTCGGGTAAATTTTTCGGCGGGGAGGAGAAGCAGTGACCACAAGGATACTTAGTCTTCTTCCTTTTATTACGCCCAAGGTCACGGCTTTTAACGTGCCGTGACAGCTTAAAAAGCATCAGATTGGCCATACCCCAACTTAAGTCAATTAGAGAAAGAAATTAAAACATAAAAGATTCTATTCAAGTGACTCTCATTACAGAGGATAAATTGGCGACATGTAAGCACACAATGACGCGCAGTAGAGCGTGAGCCAACCTCCATAAGAAATTCCCAGAAAATAGGTGTGCAGATCGAAAAACACCAGTTATCCGTAGTGACTTGATGCTTATAAAATCAGTAAATAATGAGAAAAGACGACAGGAAACACTTTGGAGAAAGATCGGAAATGAAACCGAAGGCACGACATGAAATTGATAAAGATATACCGACGAAAGAGGTAAATTAAACACGAGGAATAACGATTAAGGTAAACAGTCTCCATACGGTATGCTCACCCCCTAAACCCAATTCGGGGGAAGCGTCGGCCAACACAAGACTGCATAAAACTGCACCCAGAGTGAAAGTACATTTAGTTAATTTAATTTAATTTAATTTACTAAATGCCAATCTACAGGCATTGTCAATGGAAGCGATTAAACACAAATTCGACCAGCAGTGAAAAAAAAAACTCCTGAAGAATAAAAATATAGTTGATGATGGTTTTTATGGTTTGAAGGGTTCAGGAGAAAAAAAACTGCTGGCGGCATACATTCGACCGTCAAGAAGGGGGGGGAGGGGTTTGCACGGTATCGGAGATCATCGGCCGTCAATTCCTTTCATGAAGTTGGGGATGGTCAAAGTAGAGGCGTTGAGGAACAGTTGGTGAGACCGGCCATAGTGTTCAGAGACCACAAACGCCATCGCTACGGTAGAGTCGATCAGTGGATTCAGAACCCAAAATTTGAGGAAGCTTTTCTGAATGCAAATATCTCACGAATCTTCACACCAGTAGCATTGAAGCCTAAAAGGGGGAGCTGCAATCTCGATCGAACCAATTATTCAACTATGAAGGTGCTGTGAACAGATCACAATGCATAATCGTCGATGGACTTCGTGAATCAATAAAAGATAACTCCCAGATGTAAAATAAATGATGACATCATGACCCTGCGAAAGCCTCTATTAGAAATAACAAAAGAAAGTGAAGCCATTAAGATTCTAAAACTTTTTCGAAGTTTTCGGCCCCAAGGGGAGAAACAGAGACATTTAAATATAGTTTTGAAAAGTGGACTTTATAGAGACCTCCTACTCGAACGAACGGTAGAGGGAGTCCATGGACATAGAGGTTCTTCTTTCACTCTGATTACACTGTACAAGAGAGAATGAAATGGAGGACGCTGAAGTCTGAGCTGGAGACCTTGAAAGAAAAAGGCTAGAAGGGACTGGTAATAATGAAGGAATGATCGTTCGAGGACAAATGCCCCTCCTGTGGAGGCGGCCTGTAATACTGACGAAAGCTATACGGCCGGGCAACTACTTAAACGTGACAAACTATATAGAATTAAGTGCTTTTAAGGAACTGTGCACAGCGTCTCGAACAAACTCGACGAGCTCAAAATAATTGTAGCTAAACCACGTCCTGACGCCAACGCATTAACTGCAACGAGGTGCACCCTAGACGTCAAACACTTCTTAATACAGTTAGGTGGTCATCATGTGCTAAGATGAGACAGAACCAAAAGGTGAGCTGGCGGAATTGCCCTATCCGTCACTAATGCTGTCAATATATAACACTCATGAAGAATGTGTGTATGAGAATGACCTGGGGATGCTACAGTGTCATTTTTGGTTCCAAAAGCCGAAAGAACTACTGTAACCGTTGAATGTAGGCCTCCAAATCTACCTGTCAACAAAGCTAAAGCGATAGGCACTCGACTCCAAGTAGACTGTCTAAAGCAAAGCATTATTGCTGTAGTAGATCTCAATGGTCCAAGAATTAACAGAAGTCATATGACGGCTAAGAACTACAGACAAGGATTCAACCAAATGCTATTGGACATTTTACTTGATAAATTCCTATTTCAAGACGTACGAACTGTGACTCGGACGCGTGAAGGTCAGAGAGCGAGTTGCCTAGACCTACTGTTTACTCGAACAAGGAAAGCGTTAATGAAAGAAATGTAGGTCCGCCCCCAGTTTCTTGTGATCATACGACATAAATGTGGGAATCCACTTTCGTAGCTCTACCCGAGCGAAGCTCAATGTTGTTAAGAAATGTCTGGCGGCGTAACTTTGAGGCGATGGGGTCGGAGATGGGAAACACATTATGGACGGATGTTTTACGGAGAGATGTAAAGTAATGTTAGAGAGGCTTTGAATTAACTATGGCAAAATTGATTAAACGACGTTGTCCTCTCAGGAAACATCCTAGTAGAAATAGACCGAGAAGGCTAATAAAACCGGTCTTGAAGGAGATTTGGAAAAAGCACAAGCTACGGAAAACATTTTTACAAGCAGAGGGTCCAAAAAAACTTCAAGAATTTAGGCAACGACGCAGCTTAAGCAGAAGACTCCTCCGTGATATGCGTGGTTCTTATGAACTGAAGTCGTTGGAGGAGACAGCAAAATCTACAAGCATTCTCTGCATACATTAAGAGCATTACAACAAAAGTGTGACCGTTGTGCAACCTTTAGAAGTTTTCAAAGGTTGCTATGCGACAAAACCACCTTTTCAGTCCTGTTCTCTGCCAGAGGTTGTTAAAAAAACCACCCGTAAACGCAGTATAATTTGCACCGGAGCTAGTTCTGGCAAAGTTAAATAAGTTGGATCAGGCCACGTCACCTGGACCAGATGAGATCCCAGGTGTACTCCTATGACATCTTGCTGAATAACTAGCAGAGTCCCTCTGTCTTGCTAAATTTCCGAAGCTAGTACGCTTACTGATACATGGCAATTGACAAACGTCGGATCCATTCATAAGGGAGGATCACGGTTATATCCCACTAACTGCCGGCAAGTAAGTCTGGCATGCATCTTCTGCAAGCTGATGGTAAGGATAATTAAAGAGCCAGTTATATCGTCCGATACACTCTGCTGTCACAGATCAACATGGCTTTTGTGAAACGAGGTCCTTCCTCACAAACCTGTTTACGTCTCTTAAACGCTGGTCAAAGGCCATGGATGAAGGACAAACATTAGATAACATTTACTTTGACTTCAGCAAGTTGCTTGATTGTGTTCCACATAAGCACCCGATTCGAAAGTTTTTGACGTAGGAATAAAACGAAATCTCCTGAAATGGATTCAAGATTTCCTAAATGGTTGTAGACAAATGTCACTGCTGGTGGCTACTGATGAGACTGGGCGGCTGCTAAAACTGGAGTCCCATGAAAGACAGTTGTTAGGCCCCTCATATCATTATCTGTGCATATGATCTAGTTTGGGAAGTGAAATCAGACATGGCAATCTTTAAAGATGATCTTTAACCGTAGGGGGCGGGATAAAAAAATCCATAAAATGCCGAGATGCCAAAAGGTGACATATTATCAACAAGGCGAAGAAGAAATGCACCCTCTCGACAGTATATCCTGAACAATCGACCACTTGAAACTGTAGATGCGCCAATGGGATTCTTCGCCGAAGTATTTTGTAAATTTCAATCCTCGACCACAAATACGCAATCTTGTGTTTAAAATCTAACAAGAGGCGCCAAGGCTTGTCCATAAAAAACGATATTAGTACACCGCAGGACAATGAAGTTTACGTAAATACATGCTTTGGACAGCACATGTGTCATTCTAAAAAAACAGGTGACAACAAAAGTTGCTTTTCGATGAAGAAGGCAGAGATGTGAAAAACATAGTCCGCAGCCAGTACGCTGTCTGCTTTGATGAAAAAAAAGGATAAAAGGAAACGAGCCGATATGCAAACGTAAAATAAGGTGGGAGAAAAGTTGCGTGCAGGACATCGTCATGGCAGGAGCGAGAATGGCAAAATGAACCAGGTTTAAAGTTTGTGAAATTGGAATGGCTGCTGGCCTTCCGCACTGAAGTTAAGTGAGGGTTTTAAACGTCCTTCACAGGAGACAGCACGATACGTTAAACTGTGACAGGAATGAATCCGAAATCAGCTCCTCTGTCTGTTTGTCTTTTTTCTTCTCGAACATTTGACTGAAGACATTCTCTATATATTGATATTTTGGCCGATTTTGAATAATTCATATTGACCCAACTGTGAAAAACTCGGCTCCTCGGTGGGATTCGAACCCACGAAGTAAGGGGAGGGCTTTAGAATATTCTTTTGCGTGCCGTAGGTACTCAGACCGGACCATGCGATGTAACCTACCAACGTTAAAGACAGTTAACATCCTTTCGGACAGTCACAAAGCTGTCTGCAAGGAGGACAACGAACATACTGATCGGGACCAAGACGATAAAGAGAATGCAAGTGAAAAGGACCATTGCTCCAAGGGGAAAATCGTGCTCATATATGCTTTTTAAGTCACACTTGCCACGCACAATCTGAAAATTCGCTTCGTGGGAGTAAATGAATGTACTGTAGGCAACGACTGTGGGGAAAGAAGGCGGCAGAATGTGATCACAAGGGAAAGGACCACGCAAAGAACCACAAAAACGTACTTCATATGTCTGTTAGCATACTGCAGAATGGGGCCATAAAGGCCAGTGTGTTTGTTAAAGCGTAAAATATGCAGTAGTCTGAAAATTGGCGAGAATAAAACGAGGCTAAAGACTCATTCCAGATGGAAACCATATGAAAACTGGGGCATCCACTGCTATCGGAAAGGGTAGGATTCGACGGCAAGCTTTTTGGTTTTGATTTCGACATTGGCAAAGCTAGCGATGACCACGAAGGAGTCGACGAGGATCAGCAGTGGGGCCCAGATGGCCTTAATCCTTTGTTAGGAGGGCCATAAGAGAGAAGATGAATAAAGCCCACGGTTGGCTTGGAGCTCCTGGTGAATTGCTTAAATTTAATATTCGTTACTCACTTTAACTTTTGAAGTTGTCAATCCTGAAAAGAAATTATGTGGAACCTCATGTCCTGGTTTAGGGCAGGCTAAAAAGCGCTTTTAGCCTGGCTTTACAACCTCTTCGTAATTTTGTTTCTATTAGAATCAACCTCCTTTAGTGTGGATTAGCGGAGCATTGATACCTAAACACTAAGCATTATTGTTCTGAGGCTTTTAATGATAGAATAATGAATGTTCACCTCGCGAGTTACCCCCGTGGATATTCTTCAGCAAGGCTCGCCTTGAATTACATTGCTCGGGACGTCATGCCCGAAAGTAGACTTGCATCAATAACGTCCCTTGGAGCAGAACTAGTGGGGTGTTTTGTTTGCAACACGGAGAATACGACCCCCTGGGCACAGCCTGATCTGAGGCTGCCCTGAATTATACTTTTCACAGAAATACTGTGTGGGGAAAGAGGGAGTGGGCCGGCCAGACGTAATTTAAATGGCACGCAGTTAAACTGCCACGGTGCATTGAGCCCTGATCTTGGAGATAGCCAACTGGTGGTCACGTGATGTCTTAGCAACTATCCGTCTGTGGTGTTATTTCCAAATTAGGTTTGGGAAGCAACTTCTTGAATAATAAAGAACATTTATTGAAAGAGCATAATGATGATGATGATGATGATGATGATGAGGAGGAGGAGGAGGAGGAG